>VVHJ01015283.1:12103-25667 GCA_015107715.1 Tylochromis polylepis | reverse complement strand
ATAAAGTGCTACACACACACACACACACACACACACACACACACACACACACACACACACACACACACACACACACACACACACACAAACTCTCTCAGCTTCTTCCTCTCAATCTAGCCCTGTCAACAGCACTAGAGCCTGATACGCGTCCAGGGACAGAGGAAATGAGCGATGTCAACCAGTATTATAATGCAGCAGAGCCAACCACATGAGAGGGGAAAACATCTACTGTGTTTTGTGCTCATGGGAAATCAATCTCAACTCATAATATGATGTTTTCAGGCTTCTGCTCATGTCTCAAAGAGGCCTAGAGAAGAATTACCTGTGTGTGTGTGTACGTGTGCATGTAGCTATAATCCTACCACGTCTATGATGAAACTCATGCTCTGACTTGTCTGTAGGGTTATTTTCCTTCTACTGACACAAGTTTGACGAGCTGATGAAAGAGCAAGACTGCATGGAAGCATCCAATTATCCTGCTTAAGACAGTCTTATGCACACACACATATGCACACACAGTTCGTATTGTTCTCACCTGTTATTCAGTGAAAAGGCATGCATAAGATGATATTGCATAGCTGGAAGCTTGACTCTGATCTCTCACCAGCCTTTATTTCTGCATTTTCAGGACAATGCACTAAAAAGCATTAATTTACTATCCGCTTCATGTACCTGAGTGATTGGAATCATTTGCATCATTGCCACTTAACAATCTTTGTTATATGCTAAGATGATAGCATCTGCAATTATATACAACTGAGTGTGGATAATAAAAAAAAGAAGAAGAAGACATTGAAGGAGTGAAAAAGGTGTGGGGGTTGTTTCCAAGCAACCATTTAAAATGTGGCATAGTGGAAAATATCACCACTGGGGTAAACTTTGCAACTTTGTACACATAAGTTTTTTCAGCTTATGATTGGCTCCATAGTATTTTATTTAAGATTTGTGAAAACTTTTGGCACTGTCCCAGAAGAGTCAACAACCCAAAACAAAAAGCAGAAAGTTCTTGAAGCTGGAATGAATTGCAGTAAAGTGCTCTCAGTGGGATTGCTGCTGACATAACAGGAAGTCATTGTTTCAGTGATTTAAGCAGCACTTATTTATAATTATACACTGTAAAGACTGAGAAAGACATGCTGGTCCTAAAAAGTATGTGCACCCACTGGCCACTGTGTTAGGTAGCTTGTGCTAGTATTGGGTTGGACCCTTTTTGCCTTCAGAACTGCTTTAATTGTTCATGACACAGATTCAACAAGGTGCGGGAAACATTCCTCAGAGGTTTTGGTCCATATTGACATGATAGAATCACACAGTTGCTGCAGATTTGTCGGCTGCACTTCCATGACGAGACTCTCCCATTACACCACATCCCTAAGGTGCTCTATTGGATTAAGATCTGGTGACTGTGGAGGCCATTTGAGAACAGGGAACTTGCTGTCATGTTCATGAAACCAGTTTGAGATGATTCGAGCTTTGTGACATGGTGTGTTATCCCGCTGGAAGCAGCCTTCAGAAGATGGGTACACTGTGGTCATGGACATGGTCAGTAACAAAACTCAGGCAGACTTAAAAATATGCTAGGTTGGTACTAAGGGGCCCAAAGTGCACCAAGATTGTTGTTGCAGCAGATATTCAGACTCATCAGACCATCAGCTGACAGAAATGGCACTGCGTGATCTTCTGCTGCCATTACAGATTTGCTTCAGGGACAGATTTACTGTTCCTTCAGAGATGCTCTTCCGCGTAACTCGGTAACAGTTATTTAAGTTATTGTTGCCTTCTTATCAGCTTGAAGCGGTCTGGCCATTCTTCTCTGACCTCTGGCATCAACGGGGCATTTTCACCCAGAGATCTGCTTACTGGATATTTTCTCTTTTTAAGACCATTCTCTGTAAACACGAGAGGTTGTGTGGGAAAATCCCAGAAGATCTATTTCTTAAATACTCAGCCTAGCCCATCTGGTACCAACAACCATGATCATGTCTACATGCCTGAATGGATTGAGTTGCTGCCATGTGACTGTCTGATTAGATCGTTGCATTAACAAGAAGTGTATCAGTAAGGTAGCTGTTGAGTGTATATATAATTATATGTATGTATTTTACTGGTTGCTATATATGTTTCATCTATACTGATCATAAAGAAATTGCTTGGAAAAGCAATTTCAATACTATCTGTGATTTGTGTCAAACTAACTGAACTACAAAGAGGCCATGGCAATCTGTCTTAGACACATCAGATGGTTTCTTACCAAATTACAGTTGTTTTAAGCACCACAATTTGGAGACTGTTTTCACAGCTGGCTGGGCTGCAGTAGAACAATAGTGGTACAAAGGGACAAATTTTGTAACTCTTGCTGGAAGCACACAGTCGTCAGATAAACGTCAGAGCAAATATTAACACAGCACAAAGACATGAGGTTATATTCCTGATTAGTTGAATTGAAACTGAATTGCTTGTCATACTTTGTCATAAATTCTACTTTCACAATACATGTTTAGGTATTTCAGATGGAATTGAAAGCGTATAAATTTTAAATGTACTTTATGTTAAAGGTGTGAGCTGTACTTTAATAGCCAGTTTTCCACATTGATCAGGTCAGTACACCACATGTGGAAATATCTGCTTACTTTGTGTCAGTAAAAACTTTAACGATATAAGATTTGATGTTATTGTGTTGGATTGAATTAGATTTCACAGGTGTGCTTAATACAGTGCCCACTACATTTCTAGTGCATGGTTGTACGTAGACATATTGATTGTAAGTATTGAACACTCCAGTGAGAGATAAGGGTGCATATGCAGGAGTCAAAGGTGAGGCGAAAAAGAAACCCAGAGTGAATATCAGTGTGTACCTGTAGGCTCTTGCAAATGTAGGTGCTGTTTACTGCTACAGTCTATGTGAGAAGAAGAATAAAAAGAAGATATTGTTTGCTTTGGCACTCAGTGTATGGGTACAAAAAATTAGCAGCAATGTGATGAGGGTTTACTGTCACAGACAAACCTCCTGGACTATTTTCATGGCCCTAATTAGAAACTAAGAGCGCCTCGATTCTGCTGCCAAAACAAACCCTTTTGATGTGAAAGGGTTGGGCTCTGTGTCTGACTCATGCTACCCCACCTCTGCTTTATTTTCGGTTAATTCATGTTAATGCTGCATCTTGTGCCTCGCAGAAATTTGAGTTGTATGAAAGAAGAAGGTGATTCTCCTGAGACTTTTATTTTAACAAGATAATAGTGCCATCACTGCATCTGCATTTTCCACTTTTTGTGTTGTTTTGTTTTTTTCCACCAAGCTCCTAGATTGCTACTTTTTATTGCATACATGAATTCCCTCTGTTACCTTCCTGCTCTGGAGGAATACACTTCATATTAGCCTTCTTTTCTTGACTTCATCATTAAATGCTGCAGAAGCTTACCTAAAAAATAGCAGCTTTCAAACTGACAAAAAGAAAACAGCTACTGCTGATAAAGTACCTAATGGTATTCTCCCATTTTGGCCCCCTAATGGGGCACTTACCGGCTTAGTCACTCATTTTCCTCATACAGAAATTTGCAAATTTGTTTTCATTCAGTCAAAATGACTCAAGTTAACTCTACAGGAGCTGCTACTTCTGCTCCTCATCCATATTTCCTAGCATATTCGCTCTTGTTTATTAACCTCATAGAGCTCTGTTGCACATTAGGATTAAAACATCTATTGCTGGCAGAGGAGAGTCATGTGGTCTGCCATTTGTACCTCCACCCTCTTCCTACCTGGATAAATACTGTCGGGTGTGGCAGGTTATTCCTGACATTGCTTACTTGTGTCAATGTCATAGCAGGAGCTGGAGTAAACAGGCTCAAGGCTGTATGAAATCCAAAATCAGAGGGACTTGGGCTCGAAACAACTCCTGCATTTAAAAATACAACTTACTGTAGTTGGGTGCTTGTTCTGGGTGTCAGTGAGACATGAAATATAATTTTTAAAAAATAATCTTTTTCACATTAAAAAGAAATGTACAAAGTGTACATATGCAGTAAGGTGACTATCTAACACAGGTCAGCACTTGTTGGTCACAAATGTTGATTCTGATTCACTTTGTTTCTAGAGCCTTGTGTTTATATCAGTGGAGCAACTGTTTAATTTGTGCTGAAGTCAGCTTGAACTAGAGTTGTGAATAATGCTGTAATGACAGACAGAGCTATGCATGAAACAAAGGAGCTGCAATGATGTGTCGTGTAATCACATCTGAGGGCAAGCTTCTTTACTGTTGTTCTGAACAGCCAGAATAGTCAGACACAAGGAAAAATACGGCTTTGCCTAAAGTAAGGGCTGAGACTTGATAATGGTTCAATTGGGGATAATAGTGCACACTTTGAGACAATCTTTCCTTGAAGGCATTCATGTTGCTTGTCCACCAAGAAACAGCTGTATGAAAAACAGAAAAAGAGAGCTTGCTAGAGTTCTAATGTTAGGAAGGTTTAGGAGTCTGTGGGATTTTATCTCCTTGCTGCCTGCCAGTAACAGTTTTAATTACTCCTCTTGCATCCTCATACTGTTCACATTGCTGAAATGCTTTTCAAACACCGCTTATCCCCATTTCTCTGCTACTTAGGACCATCTTCGGTGATCAGCAATGATGATGACTCTGCCTCTCCTCTTCACCACGTCTCCAATGGCAGCAACACTCCTTCGTCCTCGGAGATGGGCCCTGACGCAGTAATCATCGGCATGACCAAGATCCCAGTGATTGAAAACCCTCAATACTTCAGAAGCACAAACAGCCTGCTCAAGACTGACACATGTAAGTAAAAGAAAAATCTCAAATATCTTTATCGTGGATCCAAATTAACTCAGAGAACCAAACATTTATCAGCTGATTACAAGCTACTGTATACATCCTTCCTCGCTGTCATGTCAGTGACCTTGGAGCTGCTGCTGATAAGCTGTAAGATCTGAGGGAAGAGTGGGAAAATAGAAAGTCTAATTATATGCATGTTTGTGTGTGGCTGTGCCCCAGCATACGTTAGGCACACATCCATTCATAAATTCAAGACTTCCATGGATGACTCATATACATACCAGAGCTAAAGAAACCAAATGATGCTAGAGCTCATTTGCCACTGGTGGCTGATTTAAATTTTGTAAACCAAGTGAGAATGAGAAAGTGACAAACCTGAAGCAGAAGCTAGAAGAAGAACAGAGGGAGAGAGAAAGAGAGCCACAGACAAATAGACAGACAGAAAATGCACAAGGATATTGACCTGGTCCATCAACATGACATTATGATTATTGGCAAGTTATAAAAGCTTCTCCAGGCTTTGGCCTTGTGTTGCAGTAAATTATGGACCCACTTATGTGTGTGTGTGTGTGTGTGTGTGTGCGTGTGTTCATGTGTGCTCATTTTGTTGAGAGCAAGGTTTAGGTTGTATAATAATGGGGGACTGGAGGTCGACCTCTTCAGTCCTGCATTATAACTAAAAGACTGACTGGGATTTATAGCCAAATGACAAAGAATGAAAGCGCTTAGGATCAATGAAAGTCAATAACACACTGCGGTGTATGTGCATGTGCTTGCATGTGTGTTTTTAATATATTACAGCCATTACAACTATTACACAGTGTGTGTCTTTGACTCACAGACAGGCTGCATAAATACTGAAAGTATCTGACCGATTATTTGGCACTCCGCCTTTTCAGACCGGTACAATAGCCTTTGATGGAGACAGTTTGGCAAAGTGGCACATGGTTGAATGCCAGGAACTGAACTCTTTTTAAAGAGAGGTCTTAACCAGCTTGCGTCCTGTAATATTGAATGCAGGAGGAATCAGTAGCAGGTACACGTCTCTGCTTAAATGATCGCACAGGCCTCTTTCGAGCAGCAATAAAACAACAATTACTCTACTGAGATGATGGATCCATGTGTAATTATAGGAAATGTTAGTGTGTTGCAAAGCTTCGGTTGTGCAACTGTCTTTTTAAGTGAGCACCTCATTAAAAATAATGATATTAGCAGAGTTAGCATTGTTGGAAAGCAGGTCACAAACATTACAAAGGAGCTTCAGTAAAGCACACAGATTTGAAAAGGTGGTAACTGTTGTGTTTATGTTTTGCTAATCACTCATATATACATAAATTTGGGTTTACAACTAAAATAATACTGAGGTTATAGGGATAAGAGTATATGAGTATATTCTCCCACTCCATTTACTATCATATCACACATATCTTTCCACTAAACATCTCTGGATTTAATTTGAAGATTCTAATCTTTCAGGAAAACCCTTTGCGAAGTGTAATTCTTTTCTTTGGACCACTAAGACAGAAATCAGGCCAGTCAGATAACCACGCATTAATTGTTTTATTAAAGACCAATTCTGAATGGTTGAGACCCAGGCTGGAGTTTCTTGAAGGTGGCAATGAGCTATTGAGCTGGCTTCACTGAAAAGTGGCAGGCTGACACGTTGTGGCAGATTGAGGAGAGTAAGGCAAACTGGCAGTGAACCTGAGACACAGGGGGCATACAGTTAAACATGGTTTCAAACAAGATCAAGAGAATACAAAAACTAGACATGTCCAGTGTGTTGCTACCAGATTGGAAAAACTCTGGCAGGGACTGGAGCATAGAGTCAGGCGTTGGCCTGCAGAGCTTCATAGGAGAGTGGATCACAGGTGCAACTGAGGCAAGAAGTGGGAACAGGATGCTGAGTCATGCCAAGATAAAGAGAGAGAACAAACAGGGGAGACTACAAGATACACAAAGAATGAGAGAGAGGTACACTCTAGACCATGGCAGAAAAAAATGTTTGAAATTTCAGAAATAATTGAACACTAGTTCAGGCAGGCCAGGAGCCAGAGCTCAGCCTGCAAAACCCAGTAAATCGGCCAAATCAACTGATTGCTAGTACTTCTAGTGGTTTCCCCGAAGTATACACATGGAAAGGCAAGGAATCCAAGTACAGAGCCATGCCGCCACATATTAAAGATTGATGATAAATATGAAGGTGGTGTGAGCAGACTGCTAGCTTGCATTAGCATAAAAAAATAGGAAACAACTAGCCTGGCTGCATCAAAAAAAAACAACCAAAAAACCTGTCACAGTATATAGAACATATAAAATTTATGGTAAGCTTTAATAATTGATAAATAATCCAAAAAATAAACACAATTTAAGCGGGGAAGAAAAAAAAACATTGAGCTAGAGGAGAACATAAATGCTGTAACAAAGACTAAGGGGAAGATAGGGCTATTTATACACTAAGGGATAATTTGGGTGCATTTGATCAATACAGGTGAGGACAGACAGGGAGGAAGAGAAAGGTAAAGCAGGAAATGGACAGTAACAAGAATACTAAAACAAGGAGACACTAAAACATGGAAGAAATCCAAGTATGTAGAGAAAGAAAATCTCACTTAACTTTAACATGGACCCCAATCAACTCTGATGTAGAATTAAACATTTATCAGTCGATTACAAGCTATAGAATAAATTTCTTCTTGCTCTCATGTGAATGACCTTGAAGCTGCTGCTGTAAGATCTAAGGGAAGAGTGGGAAAATACATAATCACACACAAACCTACAGACTGTGTTTCGGCATATGTTAGGCCACTCATAAATTCAAGACTTCCATGGATGACTCATACACATACCAGAGCTAAAAGAACCAAATCATGCTAGAGCTCATGAGCCACTAGTGGCTGATCAGTTTTTTTGATTGCAAAAGCTAAAGACAACATGCAGCACACTGAGATAAAAGGTCAAATGCTGTGGCAAAGATTATGGGGATGACAGGGCTAGTTATACACCAAGGGATGATTCGGGTGTATGTAATCAATACAGGTGGTAACAGTTAGACAAGCAGGAAGAAAACACAAATCAAGCCACAAGAGAAAAGTGAAGCAGGAAATAAACAACAAGATTAAAGCAAGCAGAAACGTGAAAGAAAACTACTAGCTTATTCAGAGGCAACTATGGGAACTTGTTTCTGCCACTGGACAAAAAGTCAAAATTTTGGGTTAGGTCTCTAAATTTTGAGAAAAAAACTTGAAATATCAGGTTATTAAGTTGAGATTTTTATATAATTAAAAATGTTGACTTTTTTGTGCAAACAAGCTTCGATAGGTAAGAGAGCGACCATGTATAATGACACTGACAAATCAGAGAGGAAAGACAAGGTAGAGATGAAAAGTTAGAGAATCTAACAAAAGACATTAAGAGAAACTTACAAATAAAGGCAGGAAAGGTAGTTAAGGCTCAAAATCACAGAAACAAAAACATCACTAGAATGACAAATCAAAACAAGTGTCAGAATACAAAAATATAATAATAAGCTCTGAAGCTAAAGACCATGAATATAAAACAAAAACAAATGACAACCAATCAGGGACCCCAAACTCATATTAGTTAAAAATACAAAACCTCAAAACAACATAAAACCCCAGGACCATGGCAGAAACACATGCTGGCGGCTAGTTGTTTTACCATTTTTTTGCTTTTGTGCTAAGCTAACTGAGTTCTTGCTGGATCCAACTATATATAGACAATTTACCCTGATATGACAGTAATATGAATCTTTTCAGCATATAATGGCAAAAAAATGATTTATAATATTTCTTAAAATATCAAACTATTCATTATATTTAATTTAATTTAAACATGTAGTGTCACAATAGTAAAATTATAACCACCAAAAGTGTCTAAGCTTTTCATTATAGTGTCTAGAGTCAAATGGAGATTATAGAAGACTTGATATCAATATCTGCAGTAGCAGTGTTGAAAAAGTGATTTTTCTTTCATCATCTTTCTTACATCATCCTCTTGGCTTTGTGTTCAGTACCTCTCAATTCTTCCACTGCTTCTATATGAGTTGGTCTTTTGGGCTTTGTATTTTTTTGTATCTAGGGAATGGGGATTAACATCACTCTGGAAAATGTTATTCACAAGTCAGCACGTGCTGACTGTATTTGAAGACACCCTTTTACACAAAAACACATGTGCGTGCACACACACACAGACTTACACACAAAATTTAGGTCACAATTAGCTACGCTTGCTGATAGGAGGGCACAGAGTCAAGAGGTATAGTGGAACAACAAGAAAAGTCAGTGCCATGACATCATTGAAGAATGTTTGACATTTCTGGTTGTCCTCTTCTCAAAGCATCTGTCAAACACAACTGTGTCTTTGACCTATCCTGTTGCTCAGTTCAAAGTACCAAACTCAGTTTTTCCAAGCTGTTCAAGCTGTTTTATGTCTGCATTCATCGCAATGGAAAGAATTTGGGCAGATGAGACGAAGAGGAACGGAATATGAAACAGATGGCAAACAGAGAATAATTATGTCCCGAGACATTAATTTATTTGGGAGTTCATAAGATTCTGATGAAGGATAGGTGTGAGAGGGGACTCTAAATGATGTGGTGGAAAAATGAAGGCAGGACGGCAAAAAAGGTGGAAGATGAGGGGATCATTGGGAAATATTATTCTTCTTGATGTTAATATTGTAAGCCCTGTCATAAACAATTCATGGAAAAAGACTAATGGAGCAACAGAACGGGGGAAGAACCTGTGCCTGGATGTTAATACTTAGAGGATGCTGATTAAAAACTGATAGGTTTAGCAGCCGAGAGGAACAGAAACAGGGAGAGATAAATGGTGAAACAGAGGGCCGCTAAATAAGGAAAGTGAGAGTAAGATAATGAGAATAGATGGAAGAATGCAAATGAGGGAAAATGAGTGAATATGATAAGCATGGAAAACGGGTACTAATTAGGAAAAACATCAGAGAGTAAGTGTGTTAAGTCTGGTAAATGAGGAATTATATTTTAGTAGATCTTAATTAAGGATACTGATTGAGGAGAAGGGGTGTGATGTGTCGCACGGCACGTGGAGACAGTGTAACAATGAAAGGTGGAAGACAGATTGTAAACTTGGCAAAAGGAAAGCAGCTGCAAAGCAGAATTATTTCATGACTGAAATACAGCCATTAGAAATAAAAGGACTTATTCGTCTACGCTCTTGATAGACAATAAGTGCTAATGCTTGAATACATGCAAAATAGATGCGGCAACACTGGAAATCTAACCAAAAAAGACACAAAGAGAAAATTGCAGTAAAAGGTTGTGCAAAAAAACCACATCTTCCTGCCAAAGACGAAAAAAAAGAAAGAAAAAAAAAACAGTACGGGAAGCACTGGTCTGCAAACATCAATTTATTTGCTATTTGAGGATGTTAATTAAGGAGAAGTGGTGCAAGGCATTTTCATGGATGAATGCTTATTATACAACTGCAGTAGGAAAATGGTGTGGTGAGGTAATTAGCTGGTTAAATGGTGGGTAGCTTTCTTGTGGGGATGTGGGTTTATTGTGTGCTGTTGTTGCGAAGGGAATTGTGGTGATCAGCGACATGTTGTTTTTCTGTTTGAGATGAAGACTCAATTCTAGGAGAAATAGATGATAAAGTAATTAGTAAATGATGAAATAATTTACAAATATTCCTGACTTTTATTCATGCTGATGCCTCAGGATTCTGTGCTCAGCTTTAGAAGTTAGAAGTTATTCACATGCTACTGATTTGGAAAAAGCGAAAAGAACTGTAGCATCACTTTTTCATCATGCTGACCATCAAAATTTAAAAGAAAAATATCCTAAACATATATTCAGATGCTTACAGGACTTATTTGATCAAATCATCCTAAACTATAAGCTGATGAAGTATAATATACGCATGTTGCAACAGCTTGGGGTTTAGGCCCTTGCCATCTGAGTAAAATATTAAAAGGTGAACTGTTTGCAGCACAATGCATGACTTGTTTTGCAACTAAAATCTTTCCCCAAACATGACCATGATACTTTTGCTGGCTAACCACACAACACATGGAAGAAAGAACACTCTTACTACTTCCTTATGTGGACTTTATGTGTAGCTCTGTGTACAGCAGTGGTTTCTGACAGAAACCTGTATTTGAGGCCCTGGGACAAGAAGATGTCGTCTATTTAGTGTATCATAGATTCTGCATCTGGAGTACTTCCCACCATCCTAACAGAAAGACCAGTATGTTGTTTTTTTCTTTTTTTCATTGACCAATAGAAGCTCAAAGAAATCTTCTACACACAAGATATCAAAATAAAAGAGTGGCTGTAGTATAGAAAACACACTGTCCTCTTTATACCGCCCACATTTTTCTTTTTGTTCCTTTTAAGCTTTTTTGAACACAGGACAGATGGGACTGTACGATCTACAGTCTTTTTAATTAAAATGTTTTATTTGATTTTCTTGTTTGACGCTTCCTTCCCGTTAATTCACAAAGGTTACAAATGAAGACCAAGACGGGATTTGACGGAGGCAATATGCAGTCTATCATGTGTCATAGCAAGAATTTACGAGTGTACAATTGCCGTAAGCAACACAAAAATAACACGTGGTCTTGACCTCATATTTGATGCTTTTGAATATCTGATGCAGACCAGCTGTGTGTTTCCCTTTTCTCCCTAGGTCTGCAGTTACAGTATTGGGTTAGGGTGGACCGCAGTAGCTTACAGTGTCGATCGATGCAGCTTCTTCAGAGATTCTAGCTGAGCTTTAATGTGATATTCTGAGTGGACAGCTTTTCTTCAAATGCACCTCTTAATCACATCACACATAAATCTCAGCTCTTGGTGTGTGTGTGTATGTGTGTGTGTGTGTGTGTGCCTGAAAGCGTGTGTGCATGTATGCATTTGTATTCAAGACCTAAACAAGCACAGGTATTACAGGATAACGTGTTTCTTTGCACGCACACAGACATGGAGCACATTTGGCTGGCGATCAAAAGACGGGGCTTAACTAGGTTATTGTAAGGTCACGAGGCTGTTAATCATTCTGCAGGATAAAGCCTTGTACCATAACTGGCGAGATGCCAATTTTTAATTTTTAATTTTTTTTTTTTGAGAAATCAGCTGGCATGGATTCACGAGTTACTTAGCAACAGAGAGCAGAGTTGTCGACTCTGATCCAACTGTGGATGAGCAGAAGGCAGGAAGAGGTTAGATGCATGAAACAAGCAGAGAGACACGTTTTTCAAATTTACATTACTGTAAAAACTGTGTTGAAATCGTAGATGACAAAAAAGAAGGAACTTGCTTATTTACTGTTGCATTTATATGATGCATGAATAAAGACATAAAATATGTATGCAGCAGAAAATGATCCCCAGATATACAGTAAATACAGCTACGAACCTTTTTTTGGCTTCAAAATGAAACTGGATGGGGGATGAAAAGAAGAGGACTCTGTCTGCATGTGCATTGTGAGTGACAGAAACCATTTATTTTAATATTCCTTTCCCTTTAGAAAAACCACGGGGTTAACATGCCCTGCAGCTGTGCTTTTTGTTCAAAAAGGAGGAAAATCCGCAGCTTCGGATTAACAGGAATAAATTGTTGTATGAGTAAAGGTTATTTTAAAAGAAAACTGACAAGTTTCAGCTGATACTCCAATGTACGGACAAACACAAGGTCCAGAAAACAAGAAGCAACTGGGCATTTTAGAGAAGAGTAAAAATAGATTCAATTACTCTTGTAAATACTGGGTACTTACTGGGTAATAGTGCTGAAAGAAAATCGGTGACGAGAACATTGCTCTTACAGTGTAATTACAGACTAATAAGTGAAGAAAAGCCACACTTTATATTACAGACCTCATGCCTCATCAAGACTGTGTGTTATGCACTCTCTACTTTTACTCATTAACAGACGTTACTGTAGCGTGTGGGAGAAAATACAATTTAAAAGAAGGGAGGTTTATTACAACTACGCTGCGTGGATTTATTACCACGTGTCTTCATTTGTGATAGAAGAAGATGTTTGGATGATACTTTTGGTCCTACACTGCAGCAGCTCATGATCGGCACGCTGCAAATAAGCACAGCTACACTAGGTGGCTATTGTTATCCAAAGTGGCAGAGGAATATTAAAACCATGCTATCATATGACTTATAGAACTACAGAGCTAATTGTTTATGTCAAATAAGGTGTTTAATTTCTTTAACGACAGAGCAAGAATAAGAAATGTGATCTATCCTTTTCGCCATATACAAAACTACAAAGATGCTGTATTACCACATGCTACCGAATCAACATTCGAATGTCTTCTTTTTGTGTAAAATCAGATGTCTTATATTGCAGTTTTCTTTTCTTTGAGTGAAATCAAACACCACAAAACAAATTACACCACACTGACTCACTGCATGAGCTGAAGTCATTAAAGGATAAATGGCGTGCGATCAAAGCATCAATCCTACTTTCCATCATCACTTCCAGTTCCATGTTTTTATTTGTGTACTTCAGCTTGATTTACAGTTTATCTTTTTCTGGGCCAAACAAGCATTTTTGGCTTGTTTTTCCCTCCCATTAAGCCAACTTTCTTCTTATTGGCTGCCCATCACAAACAGAAGGTTTAAGCAGTAGGTTGGTGGGCCATGAGCCTGAGATTAGGAATCATGCAGAGCTATGATTAGAAAACCAACCCCTAAAACGGAGCATTTGGGGCTGAAGAAAACAAATGAAGAAAAAGGATGACACCCCCCCCCCCCCCCACACACAC
>VVHJ01015274.1:5340-22210 GCA_015107715.1 Tylochromis polylepis | reverse complement strand
TAAAAAGTGCCCCCCCCCCCCCCCCGCCTTTTTTTTTGCATGCCTGTTTGTACTCACATACTTTCCTTCATACACAGATTTGTATTTTGTGCATGCACAAGTGTGGGTGTTTTTGTGTGAGTCACAACAGTACTACAGCAGGGCAGTGTGTCCAACCTTCCTGCAGCTTATCGTGCCACAGTGTTCGTTGGTATACACATCTAATCCACTTTGCTCTCACTCCTAACTCCAGCACACTCTCTCTCGTTCTCTCTCCCATGCTGTCTCTCTTCAGCCAGATTTGTTTTAAATGCGGCCACATCGCTTTTTTTGTGTCGCAATACAAACTGAAGCCTTTAACCCACGCGCAGGCATGCGCTTCTTGGCAGCGGAGCAACATTAGGACGTCATGTAGGTCAGTTAGTTTACAGATGCCATTCGGTGAACTGGTTTATGCCATTGTGTTTTCTCTTTTGTTTGGGGGGGGGGGTTAGAGTCCCAAAGACAATGTGTGCGCCAGAGTAAGTTTTGGCAAATCATGTTCCTATCTAAATTTGGCATCCTGGAATAGAAATCACCTCAAGTTCAAAAGTGCTGTTGTTTAAGAACATGCATTTTATCTCTAAACAAAGTGCTGGCTGATAAGGATTTATAAGCTAGCTTGAGCCTGATTTTTGTTTATCTGCGCTTTGGTAATGAATCATTTGTGCGTTGTGTGTCAGAGGGTTATAGCCCATATCAAATAGTGGGGTTAGTGGGTCCGCTCACCAGTACAGTCTTATGTAATGCTGTGAATGCTGGAGGAGATGGCTAAAGCTCTTGTCATTATAATTTCCTTTTACTGACTCACAGGAGGGCCTTCGTGTTGGTGTATCATGTTAAAGAGCTGCAATTTCTGCACAGACGTGCATTTACCTCCTGTTTGTTTCCACATACATTGCTGCATGACTCACAGAGTACACAACCACATGTGGATGCTATCTGCACCAGATTGTCCATTCATTTCTGTGTTTTTGAATGAAGTCATCAAAGCTTGCACCTATTTCACAGGCCCTAATCACAGCCCAAGCCGCTCTGTGTTTTGTGTAACCTCCTCCCGGTCTACTCCCAGATTTCTCCTCCAAGCACACACACAGTGTACATACAGACACTGCAACCACATCACATTCCTGCAGGATGCAATGCTCGCACTAACCCAAAATGGATCACATTGAACGTAGCAAGTGCACCCTGGTGCTCAGTCTGCATGCCTCCCTCGCTCACTAGGTTGGCTTTTTACAGATCTAACACACAACAGTTCTAGAACTCATTCTGTATTTCCTGTTTTATAAAAATCCTCTTTTCAGCAGCCCTACAACAACATATCGGCTCGTTTCATTCACACTTGGAACGCGTGTTTTCTGGGTTGTACGTCTGTTGCTGCGGGCTGTTTTGATGCTAATTCCTCATATCAAATATTATGCAAATTCTGTAGCACCTCTGCCCGTTTTGTTTTCATATGTATTTAAGAGCCGTCCTGAGCTTATTTTTCAAGGCATTTTATAAAAATGAATTTGAGGTTTAAAATTTTGAGCTATTTTTGATTCACTGTAGTTATTAAAAATCTGCCACATCAGCGGTCAGAAATCCTCACCCATTTCATTATCCTGTCTCATGACTGTAATTAACAAAAATGATTGGTCATTTGTTTAAAAAAAACAAACAAAAAAAAAACACTTGAAATGATTTCATGGGAAAAATGTACACGAGCAGCTCTGTGAAAACCTCATCATCAGTTCAGTCATCATGTTTTCTGATTAATGTTGTCTAGACGGTGTAACTCCCCGTCTCCATGTGGTTCTTTGTGTGTCTTTGTAGGGCAAACACTGATGCTGTGTGTTCACACTAGTATCACTGTTTTCCATGATTAATATTTCTGAATGTAGGGCATGCACACACACATACACCCACAATAAAGTGAAGGAATACTCATGTGACCACAGATGAGGAAGTAGCCCAACAGGATGACTTCCACATGTGACCCCCATCATGTGACTAAGCCTAGCGTAAACTAACTAAGCCACAGAGCCTGGTTTAAATGAGTATATTTTCTGTCAGTCACTGCTGTTAAAGGAAGTCTACTGAGGTCCTACTGAATGAAGTCAGGACTGTGGTGTTTAAAAGCATGTTGGCTTTAGTAGGTCAGGATAAAAAAAAAAATGCTCCTTTGGAAATATTTCACCCTCCCTTTTCCCTTTTGAACACATCTAAAGTCACTTCCTTCGTGACTGTCTCCTGTTCATGTCCTGCGGATTGGGCCTTGTCTCTTTCCAATTGTTTATGAGTGTAATGGCTAAATACAAGCAGAAAGTAACCTTCAAACATGATTTTCAAGGCCTTTGACTGATCCTTCTCGTAAAACCAACCCATCCTGCCCTCCATAGTGGCAACACAATGCAGCCCAAAACAGTCTGCTATATGGTTTGAATGATCACATTTTTATTGTGTTTTGATTGCCCTTTGTTATAAGCATCACGCGTGAGGTGGATGAAACCAATTTTATGAAGGGCAACGTTCAGTGCAGACTGGCTGTGTGTAGTGATGTAGAAGAACAGTCTAGAGCACTGCTGGGCAGTGATAAAAGTAGGCGTGAGGTTGTTTAAAAGCTGTTTCCCAGCAATATGAACACTCAGCAGAAGAAAGGAGGAGGGTTTGGTTCACGATTGTGTGTTTGAGGAGGTGTTTTTTTGTTTGTTTGGTTTTTTTTTTTGTAACTACAAACAGTGGGTTTTGGTGTCCGGGTGTGGCTTTAAAAACAAGATTTTTTTTAGAAATCCCAACTTTTCCTCATCCATGTAAGAGCTAATTCCTGAGGAGTGTGCAGTGTGCTCATGCAGAAGAGCAGAGGTATAATTACCTCCATAAATCACTGTGTGACAACATGGATGACTGTCTGCTCCCATTTCTCTCCCTCTCAGTATCTCAACCTTTATCCGTTCATCAGGAAAGGCTAACCAAAGTTAATCAAGGATGCTCGGACTGTTTCTTTAATGCCAGTGAGGAATGAATGAAAACAAGCAACGCAGGGTGTTTAGCTTTGGGCTGAAATGAGGAAGTGGAAGGTATTTGGGTGGAAGATACAATAACTGAGTTAACACAAAGCTGCTTTGTGTCTCTGCCACAATCAAAACAGGGTGTCCTCTGTCCTGTTACAGACATTACTTACAGAAGTGCATTAATTTTAAATCCAGTTTATTTTCTCACAGTGCTTTGTGATGTCATGTGTTCATGCCATGTAATCCCATGGGTGTGCATGCATCAATGTCTCAGATTGCAGAGTTAATCATGTCTAGATCTGCTAATGTTGTTAACGCATGTGCACGCATCTGTGCCTGGATATCTGTGTGTGTGTGTGTGTGTCACATAGCCATGCCAAGCACCTAACCACATCAGAAGAGGCTTGGCCTGTGCTCTGCATGTTCCAGCATGTTGCCCTGCATGTTTCCAGGAGAACAGCTTCCCAGAACCCTTACCACACACACACAGACTCACAAACACACACACACAAAGGCATGTATGCAGCTACACACACCCAAACACACAGGAACTTTGGCTCAAGGGACTCAGGGAATGAGAATCCATGTGGGATGGTTGCGAGGACCAGATGTGTTTATGAGCGGTCGAGTTAGATTGGGTTTCACGGTTTCTAAGAGTCACAGGGTACACACACACACACACACACACACACACACACACACACACACACACACACACACACACAGGAGTTATGGCATATGGCTCAGAAAACACAAGCAGCACATAGCACCCTTGTGTGTTGAATAAAGGCAGTGTTGTTACATTGTGTCTGCCCTGTTTTGCTCAGGTGGCTGCAGCGCTGCGGTCAGCTGATTCTCAGTCGTGTGTCGCTGGTACTTAGTCCTGCTATTCCAGCATGGTTCTTTCCAGGCCATATCCATCCCTTTCCTGCTTTCCCGACTTGCATTCATGACCTTTAACTCATCACCAGTCTCTGTTTGAGCTCTCTTGCTAGCTAGCAGTCTTGGATTTAACTGAAAAGTTAACAAATTCTGATGATAATTGATTTGCAATTATTGAATGCATTATTTTTTTTAGGATAAAACAGATTGGTAGTATTGTGAACAGGAATTTTGGATGGAAGATGCTCTTTGCGTTTTGTATGGAGCAAACACTTTGAACATTTGAACACTGAGCTTTTTTTTGTGTCTTAATGTACAAAGGCTTCAAACGTCAACATACTGCTGTTTTAAATACATCACTGATAATGTCTTTTTGACACTTGTAGATGGTGTTATTGGTTTGCATCGATACTGATAACAAAGATCTGATATGTGTGTTTTTGAGGACAAAAACTAATTGTGATGTATCTGAGTATGCACAGCTTTAAGAAGGGTATCTTTTAGGCAGGCTAAATCAGAGTGCAACTGTGATCGGTTCTCTGTCATGATGACATTTGGCCTAATTGTTTCCTTGCCAAACTCCTTTTTCTAGATATGAGTGCCACTGAACACCTATTGTTAGCCTGTTAGCCACTGTTGTGAGGAGCACTGTGTGTGCAGCTGGTCACACTGAATGCGCACAGTCCCGGTTCTCCTGTATGTGTAGTTCTGTTGCTGTTATCTGACTTTCATTGCTTCTCTCTTCTTTGTTTCTCGTT
The DNA here is from genome assembly GCA_015107715.1 of Tylochromis polylepis. Lineage (NCBI taxonomy): Eukaryota > Metazoa > Chordata > Actinopteri > Cichliformes > Cichlidae > Tylochromis > Tylochromis polylepis. Next base: position 17,556 of record VVHJ01015274.1, on the reverse strand, counting down.
CTCATTCTCCTTCCTTATTCAACAGCGTCATAACACATGCACACCAAAACAGAACATCCGAGCTGATGATCAACTGAATTTCTCTGGAGCACATTCCAGACAGAGCTCTGTGTGTGTGAGTGTTTGTACAATATTAGCTCACATACGTATGTTCAAAGAGTCAGCGGGACTCAGCTGCTAGAAACTGAGGGGAGGCGATGGTCACTTGAAACGTTCAGTGGCACCTGTTTTGCTTCCTTTATTTAGTTCAGGAAAAAAAAACGGCCAAATCTGACTTTCAGCCACTCCCAGAAACCCCAACTGTCATCTCATTGTTGGTAAGCTGTGCGCTGGGATGATAAAACACAGAGAGAAGCTGTCCCTCTGGTTTAGGTTGTTGCGATAGTGTCGATATGATGTCAGACCTCGAATACTAAAAGAATCTACGGTTTCTTTGCAGAGTTTAGAGAGGATGTTAGCAAATGAATGAATGGAAATCCAGTTGTTTAGAGGTTTCTCCGCTATGTGCAAGCAGTATCTGAAGTCTGAGCATGCTTTGAGAAGCATTTGTGGGAGTATTATCAATTTATCAAGAGTGTCAAGCAAACAGTTTGTTTGTGCTATCCTTGATTTCATAAGACTGTTGTTTCTAAATGGTCACATCCTCTATTTAAGCAGGCAGCCTGCAGGTTTGTTAAATAGCAGTTTAAAACACAGGGTTTTTCAATTAACATAAAATCCTCATTAACATTTGTACAAACATGAACAGAGCAGTTAATTTATATTTACTGATTTAGCATCAGAACCAGAAGAAGCTGATTTTAAAATGCCCATTTATTCATTTTTTTTCTTCATAATAACTGCACTGGGACCTAACTACAGAGCTGCAGCTTCAAAACAAAAAACAGTACTAGACACACACATAAAAACACTCCCTATTTAAACATTTAAAAGGCAGGCAGAATCATGTAGTCTCAATGCAGCAACGGCCTATTCAGCAATTTCTGCTTTATTCGGTCTGTCCTCCTTTCCATTTTGTTTCAGCTTTGTATTGCCAGAGCTCCTCCTGCTGCCATTAGCCTTTTAGCCATTTCTTCCTTTATAATTAGTCTTCTTTGTGGTCCACAAATGGGGAAGATTTATGTTTATCCATCTGTTTGTGTTTATGGTTTGCAATGTCAAATTACAGGTAAATCTGGTCTCAAATATCAGTAATTAAATGTACTCAAAAACAGTGATTTTTTTTCTTTTGGCTGTTGTTTTTTAAATTGGACATAGTTTTGTTAAATTGTCATCATGTTGAGGTTATCCCGCATTTTAAAAGCATGCTATAGTCAACACTAATTCCAGCTCCCAGTCTCCACACTCTGCCAGCAGTTTAATAAATTAGTGAGGCATTTCGTGTCATGTTGTTGTTCTTGGCTTTCAAGTTATAAATACTTCATGTCAGAGATTAATATCCATCCTCTTTTGCAGTAGTGTGCGAAGTCTCTCACACTGCTGCAGTGTTCCTCCTGAACGGACACAGATCTGCATAGTTTCAAGCGGCATTTTTTTTTTTTCTCCCCTTACAATTCCAAACAAACACAATACAATTAAAGCGAATGTTTCACAAAGCATACACACTTCTCCAAACTTGTGTAATGTAAATAAACCTAAGACTAGTCTTGACCTGGTGTTGCTGGGAATTGTACATCTTCCCACACATCCAGCACCTTAGAGCACTCATGCACATCCTGCTGTTTCCTTTTCTGCAGATCCAGAAGAGCCCATTTAAGATCTGTAGCTGTAAGCTGTTAAACAGTGTTAGTGAAACAGTTGAATTAAGGGTAAGCACTTTTTTCTTTTTAATGGCATTGTTTGAAGACAAACAGCAAAACCCATGAACCCTGAATAAGATGCTCCCAAACATGAGTCTGATAGGAGCATGCAGGAACGGCCTGTTGTAAGTAAAAGAAAAGAATGTCAAAATGATCCAAGGAATCCTACAGGTGTTTGAGGTCAATTGTAAAGGAAGTTAAATTTAGTGTACCTTTGTGTCAATGTTTGTGCAAGTAGATATATTTTGACTTGAAGCTGTTGCTCAGTGTTTCCTAAAGATTTAGGTGCCATTTCAGTACGGTATGTAGGCATCCATGTGTGCACTGTTATTACAGTAATACAGTTTAAGGTGCTCCTCTGCAAGTTTAAGCCAAACACTTGGTGACAGCTAAATTACAGATTAATGGAGTCAGCTGTCTCTCCAGCGAGTTTCTCAGCATGCAGATGAACTCCACCATCTTAGACTGTAGCTGGAGATGGTAGTCCTTGTACTTTTTTTTTTTTTTCTTTGGTGCAGCCACACATGAACCAGTGCTAGACTGCCATTCAGTGGCCCTTCAGCTCAGTGTGGCGTGCAAAAAGAGACTCGCTGCAGATCGAGTCTCTGGTCTAGCCCAGTGCCCCCTCCCACTCCCAGGAGCCATTACAATTAGATGTCTGAACCACTTCACTTGACTTCTTTTCATGCTACAAAGGAGCAGTGACTCTACTTCAAGCTAACACCAACTGTCTGAGCTTCTCACCCTTTCAGAGAGTACAGTTTAGGCTGCGCCATAGGAATCATAATCCACTTCGTTGCCCTCATTAAGATAAGGTTGAGGGCTATTTTGAAAGCTGACAGACTTGAAGTGATATAATATTTTTTTTACTGTAAAACTGAACACCCTGTAAGTATTAATATGTTACAGATACATTCATAAATCATAATTATCTAGAAATGTAAGAAGTTATCTGAAAGAAAAACCTGATTTTAAAAACTAATTTTTGGGCGTGATGCACTCAGAAACAATTTGTTTTTAGGGTAGAGCTGTGCGTTCACATATACAGCAAAGAGTATTTGAGCAGAGAGGATTTACATGTTAGCCCTCACTATTCGTGTGTCTCTCAGATCTCACAGCTGAGTTTGCTGCAAGAGCTGACATAGAATGCATGAAGTGTATGCAACAGGTCGTAGGCAGAAGGGAGACGAGACGGGAAGAAGGAAGTGAGAGAAAAAGAGGTGAGAGAAAACGGATATGTCAGGCTTACACTAATATTCACTTCAGTGGAAAATGATGGAGAAAAAGAAACTAGGATTACATGTCATGTGTTGCTGTCAAACGCTTTGTTTGTACAGGCTTTAATGTGGTTTCTTCTTCCATGTTCTGTACATGTATGTTCATGTTTGAATGAAATAGACAAGTATTATTTGCTGTACGTGTATATGAGACATTGTCTCATCAAAGGAGTGTGTTTGTTTGTTTGTTTCAGTTAGATTAATGGAAACAAACGGATGATGTTTCATCCGTTGCAGAATTTGGCTTAAAATCACTCAGCTGGGTGGAAAAATCCAGAGAGGTTGAAACGGGCTCCGTGTGTGTGTGTGTGTGTGTGTGTGTGTGTGTGTGTGTGTGTGTGTGTGTGTGTGTGTGTGTGTGTGTGTAAGGTGTTAAACCGCGCCATGTGGACCTGGTGAGAGTATCCCTCTCGAGCTGAAGTAGCTCCTTCAAACAAAGAGGAGTAAATGAACGTCTCCATTAGTCCTCCCACTGCCCCACTAAAACACACACACACACACACACACACACACACACACTCACAAAGCATATTTACTCAACACTTCTCACTGCCATCAAGCACCCTGTGCACCCAGCTAAGCTATAATTATTTACTAGCGCGCGCACACACACACACACACACACACACACACACACACACCCAAACAGTAAAAGTCCTAAAACATAATCCACATGCTCATGTCAAACCCTCCTCTCTTAAACACACACAGACAAAAAAAACATTACACTTTTACACAGAAAGGGGACAAAAACTGCTGATTTATGTCACTTATGAATCACCTAAGATAGGTATGACTTTAATGTATTATTTTATTTGGTCACCATTCACCTTATTCCTCCTTCTACTGGAATTACTGTAATATTGGGATGTCCCAGTAGCCTGTTAGTTAAGACAAATGCCCAATAACTAATGTCCATGGTTTGATTTTTTCTCACTTGAATGGTCCCTTGATACATGAAACCCACCCTCTCCAAATGCACTCTATTGGATCTCTATTACAGTTATCCATGATCCAGTGCGATTAGCGCAGTTTGTTTTCCAATTTTGAAAGTTTTGCAAATTTTGGCTCTGTAGTTTTTGCATAATCCTGATGACTAACCCACAAAATTTTTGTGCAGATTCACATCATTTTCTTTGTAACTGCACGATGGACCCTGGCACTGGCAGAGCACCGCCCTTAAAGTGTCTCAAATGTTTTTATTTTTTCACATTCAATACTGCTTTAGCTTTTTAAATAATTGAATCAGTGTTACTCATGCTGTCCTCCAGCCTGAGGAAACTGGATTACATTGCGCAAACACCATTATTCCATCAGACATACAGAGGAGCACGATCTCTAAATAAATATTGACTTTCTCCTCAGCAGACTCATCCACCCTGTGACTTAACTGCCCTCGCTGAACCGCTGCTCTGCCAATATTGCAGTCCGGTTTTTTGTTTGTGTGTCTGTGTGCTTACAGGCTGCAGAGTCTGCAGAGGTGCTCTGGGAGGCCTCGCTAGAAGATACCACAGAGACGCTATCAATAGGTGTCCCACCAGACACTGAGGTGGAGGCGGCTGTCAGGACGGGGGTGGAAGTGCCTGGAGAGGGCATCACACCCGCTTTCTTTGGTGCAACGATGACGCTTCTGTAGAGAGAAGAAAAAAAACGCTTATTGTCACCACTCGTAAAACAACTAGAATAAAATGGTGATGCTGCCAATTCACAGAATCCTTCATAAGATTCGTGCACACAGCATGACTAGAACACCACCACAACCTTCACTGATACGTTAGAGTGGAGGAGTAATTATGGGGAACAATTTAAATAAGCAGAATAGTAGCCAAAACAGCCCAATGAACCTTGCCATAAAACAGGACGCCTGATGTAATGCCTCAACTTGACAAATTGTTTTATTTGGATATTTATACTTCTAATTAAATACATTTTTCTTTAGTTAACAATATTGCTTTGAGAAAACTCTGGAAACTACAGTCTGACACCACTGAAATCGAGCTTCATCTAAAACATCTTTAAGTGTGCCGAAGCACTTTCTAACATTCACTCTCTGATGAATGCACTGGGGTTCAGTATGTGAATACTACTGAATACTTTGGCATGCAGCCAGGAATCAAACCATTGACCCTCCAGTTAGCAGATGATCTGCTCTACCCCCTGAGCCACAGCCACCCCGTTTTATTAGATGTCATCTTCTACTTTATCACATAACACCAGCTGCATGTTATCTGATATTAATACAACTGTCACTAGGATCCCTAATATTTGGTCTACCAAAGCATAATAATAATAATAATAATATTATATCTCAAAATATCTCTGTTATTCTAGAAAACCTACAACTACAAGACTACAAACTACAAGTAAGTGACCTTTAGTCAAATTTTGCCCAAATTCAGGCAATTTCAAGGAAAGAAAAACACATTTTGAAATGAAAAATTTCCTGACAGACTTGGCTCTTACATTGGCTTTGCTTTAAATAAGGCTCGCGTCCACAATTGATTTTAAAAATGTCAAATTTAAATGGTTTGTTCTAAAAATTTAAAAATCTGTGTACCCTTAGACACAAATCCTGACATTAATAAAAAGTAACTGGCAAGCATCCCACACACACACACACACACACACACACAAAACAAAAAAAACCCACCAGCCTCACTGACAGCCAGATTAAATATGTACATTGAGTTTCTTTATAACAATGATGCTGCCTGTTGAGCGGTCCCTCCTGTGTAGTAACAGGAAATGTTTCTCATAGTGATGTGGTACGAGTAAGTGGAGTTCAATTCTCATCCAGCGAACAGCAGATGCGAGGAGAGCAGCATGCAGATAAGCTGTCAGTTTAGACCAGGGCTCTGACAGACCAGCGGCCATATCAAAGACAGCCTTGGCCCTGCTTATCAGTGCTGACATAGGAGAAGCAGGGTCTAATCCCTGGCTACTGCTCCCCTCTTGGAAACATGACCCAATGCAGGTTTTAACAAGACATGCAAGAATACGTCAAATTTGAATATACAATAAAAAGAAGAGGTGCAAACACAAGAGCGTGCATACATTCCTGCACGTCCCCAGTTTCAGATTATGTGCATACTTTCCTGCACACAAGGATAGTTGGCTCTCTGCGCTGCAGACAGATACCTGGCTGCTGTATCAAAGCATGCACTCAGCTGATTTAAGGCAGCTGATCAGATCTATTAAAAGTTACTGTAGCTGTTAAATCTTAACAGCTTTGAGGGAGAAAAAACCCAACAACAACTGTGTCAGGATGGCTCGACAGAAGGAAGGTCCACACAAGGTCCGTGGTGATGCATAAAAACTGAAGTAGCGACAGAAGAGAATGAAATCAGTATTGATAGGCAAGAACAGTGGAGATAAAAGTATCTGGTCATTTTTTTTTTCCCTGCTCAGATAGTGAGTGGACTGGACGGTGGTATCAAGAAGCAAGGGTGGTGCTGACATGAAGCACCCCAGGTGTCAAAAGCAACAGTGACGGAAGGAGAGACATCCCTGCTGAGTGAAGGCTGAAAGTGTGTGTGTGTGCGCGTGTGTGTGTGCAGATGCTTTCAGAAATATTTTAATGCATACATATGAGTGTACAAATAAATGCATGAGTGCACGGGTGTGAAGAAGTCTGCCAGTGAGCATGTCTGCGTATGTGTTTGGCCTTCCATCTGTTCCTCAGCAAAGGCTCAGTGAATTATTCAGCAGGTCATTAGCCACACTTATCATGAGTGGGCCGCCCCAGTCGATTAATCAGCCGTCAGCGGCCCCACTCAACCCACAAACAGGAGCCCAGGGCAGAAAGTGTGTGTCTGCGTGTGTGGCTGAATTATTTAGAAGGTCTAACCTACAATGGCTAAGTGCAGCTATGATTCCAGTAAACTCTGTTATTTCAGGTAAAACAAGTGTGAGACCTAATAACAAATTGTCTCAAGTTGCACGTGCATAAAAATACTCTTCTCTGGAGAGTTTACCTCAGACTGACATGATGGAGAGAAGAGTGCACCCCAGCAAAGCTTTGATCTTAGCTTTCACTATGTAACAACAAGCATGTGAAAGTTCAAATGGCATTCATTGACCGTACGCACACAAACACATTTGCACACGACTTTCCAATCAAGTCCAATAAAGTCCACATCTTCAGCCTACGGAGCTGCAACTGGAGGAAGGCGGCTGGATTTGAGGCGAACGGTAACTTGATGATATCTGTGATCTGAAAGTGTGAACAACATCAACTAAAGTGTCCACAAAAACAACTGCCTCTTTAAACCATTGGAAGACACTGGTTTAAAAAGGGGGTAAACAGTTCTTTGCAAATTATCCATTTATGCTTCCTTGGTTACACACAGTAACCAAGGAAGCATAAAAAACTATTATTAGCCGTAACAAGGGTACGGCGCTCACAGAGCCCAGATCTCAACATCTTCAAGTAATCCTGGGTTTAAAAGACAGAAAACCTGTGGAACTCCCTTGTCCTATGTTTATATTATCATTCTGTTTGTCTTGTGTTACTTGAAGTTAAATAATCTATTAAAAATGAAGATGATTGAGAGTAACCGTCTAAAACCACAGTATCAAACAAGTGCAAAAGAACTCAATCAGCACGTTTGTCAAACCAATATTAAAATAAAACATTAACAAATCTCAGTTGTAGTAACCAGACTCCATTTTAGACCTTGCTTGATTAATTTAGGTGGTAAATACTTGCAGTTTTCATTTGTGGTTCAATTCTTTAGTAAAAGATATACATACATTTCCAATGCTCAGTGTCAACAGTTAGGTGTACTAAAAACATTGGCAGATATTTATCATTATATCCTGATTCGGATATAATATGAATCTTTGCAGTTGGATAGAAGTTTCTTTCAACTTTTATCCAACTGACAAATGTGTGATTTTTATTATACCAGTTTAGAGTAGGATCAAGCTTCCTCAAGGTACATCACTGCAGGTGAACTCAAACGCAAAGCGACGACGTCTTTATTAACAGGTGTCGGTTTTGGAAACCGTAAAATATAAAAAGGTAGGCCTTGACTGAGAGCTGCACTCATGTCTGACACGCTTACCGCCGGCAGTACATTAACAACATTTAATCATCAACACAACTCATCTGTACATCAGCTCTCACATGCATGCAAAGCCTGTTACCAGGAATGCAAACAACTGCACCATGTATATCCCACTGTCTAACACTCACATATTCTGCCGAACCATGAAGTCTAAATCACAGACTCGTACAATGACACTGTTTAGTTCTGGTTAGTATCAGCAAATATTTGCAGACTGGCTGTCATAACAGGGGCATGGCTGAGAAATGCATGGGAGAAATCCAGCACGTCTCCACTAGTAAATAAATCAGCAGGGATACTTCACCCTGTGACCCGCCCCCAGTTTTTATCTGGGAGATCCCGGCTTTTTTCATACATTGGTCTCATAAATCCAACCCTCTGGGCAAGCAGAAAGTTGCCATGTTTTGGCAGGAGATGTCAGTGTAGAATGTCAGCTCTGGCTTGTACTTGTGTCCCTGGAAGACTTAGTGGTTAGCGGGAGATGCTGAGCAGTGATAAAGTCATTGCAACAGATAATAAACACCATTGGAACATATCTACATGTGTCGAGAGGTAATTGGTAAGGGTTGAGAGACAGCAGGGTGATAAAAAGCAGTAAACTGGGAATAAATATAGGCTTAAAACCAGAGGATGACATGAATGGGAGGGGCAGTTTTGACTAGGAGGCATCAAAATAACTTGGCACATCAACCGACAGTGGTGTGTGTAGAAGACAAAGGCTGAAGCGATCGATCAATCAATAAAGCCAAACATTTGGTGGTATCCACTTCTTAAAAGGCAAAGATTAAAAAAATAAATAAATAATTGTCTTCAGTTCCAATCAATTGTTAATAATAATAATAATAATAATAATAATAATAATAATAATATCTAAGATATAATCATATATTATAGACCAAAACGTTCGTTGAATTTTTCTGAAAGCTTAAAGAATAAGGCTGGTGACTGAATACTGTTTGCCAAAACTAAATTGGCCTTTTTGTTTATAAACTGAAAATAAATATTCATTGGCTTCTTTCTTTGAATGTGAATAAAATTTTGTGTTTAAAATAATATAAAAATCTGCACTTGTTAACCTTGTGGGTTTGACATTAATGTTTTTGTGCAGGTGTGCAAGTGTGATGAACACCGTCCAAGCCGCTTTCATCTGCTTTTTTTTAATAAAAAGGTAACTGGGGTAAAGTCTACTGTCAGCGTGGCCTGCATGAAGAGGCTCCCATAACCAGCGAGTGAGCTGTTAGTCTACGTTCTCCAGCTCTCCTGACGTCCTCTCTTCCTACTGAGTGTGCTCAGCGGACAGGAGCCAGTCTAATCCCCCTGATATGAGGAGCGCCCTGAGACCTGACAAAGCATTCCTCAGATAAAGACACGCGATCACAGAGATGCCGTGGAATTCCCACAGTTGGGGGCAGGCAGACTGACTGAGTGTGAGCGTGTTTGTGAGTGACAAAGAGAAAAATGTAGAAATGTTTTCTTTGGTGCATGAGAACTTTTGACTTGACACGCTTCCCCATGATGGCTTCCTTCTCCCACTTCTCCCATCTCCGTGCCTCTTCCTCTTTACCCTCACCACCCCCGCCAAAATCGAGCCCTTTGTAAATGTCTATGTGCAAAACAACGCTCCAAATGCAAACCAGACCAGTAACCATCCTCCCTCACCTGAGCCTGCCTGTGACTTCAGTACCCTGCTCTGCTTTTGAAGCCTTATTGCTGCCTGTTCACCCTGTACCGCTGGAGATAAAAAAATATGTATATAATTTGCGTTAACTTTAAGAAAGGAGGGAACCCCTTACAACTGTTAAACAGGGACAGACAAAAGCTTTCCTCAAAGCTTTTTCTCCGTCTTAAAACAGCTTTTTTGAAAGGAGGAGGTCTGCATGGGGTGAGGACCTTAGTAAAGAGAGAAGTCGTCACCGACAAAGACTCCCAGTCCAAAGGGGTTTCTGTTACTAAATGCTTTTCAAGATCCGTTAAAGCCCCCTCTGAGGAAATAAAGCAAAGATGCATTCAAGGTTTGACTTTCAAAAGTCTCCCACAGTCATGTTGGGAGTAAAATCCTATGGAACTGTCAAATGCAAACGTTGAGGCTATAAACACCATATGTGCTTTTTAAGTGTGTGTCAATCCATGTTCACACCCTCACCTATCAAAAGAGCGGAACTGTGGCGATGGTTCTCTGGCCGCGTCACTCACACTTCCCAGGAACGTTGGTGGCAACAGGCTTGGATCCACCACAATATCATCAGTTGGAGCGCTCACCAGGCTGCGCAGAATGTCCTTCACATTTTTACCCTTTGAGTCAGCAGACAGAGCAGGTCTGACCTCAGATGACAGCGTGGACAAGGCCTCTGAAATGGCATCGGGACCGTGAGTTCCACTAGAGGATGACAGATCTGCCTCGCTTGCGGCAGTTGAGGTGTGGTCATCTCCGATGCCGGAATCATACCGCCGCAGAGAGAAGCCATTCTCTCCTTCTGTGCTACCTGAAACGGTAACAATATCTGTGAGGACATAAATAATAAAGAATAAGAGTATCCAATTAAATCAGAAAACCCAATTTACATGTTTTTCTTCTCGACTGTGGTCTAGTTTTGACCCTTTACTGAGATATCAGCTGTACAGCAGAAACGTCTCACTTCTTAAAAGTGACTGAGGTACATGGCACTTGCCTAATAATGCTTAAAGTATCAAAAACAGAGGGTGGGGACAGAGGAATTATGATGGAACTATTTTTTGTTTTTGTTTTTGGCATACACCCTGCTCAGGAGGTAGGGATTGAACCACCAACCTTCTGATTTGCATCTACAAATCAGAAGGTTGGTGGTTCAATCCCTGCCTGGGCAAGATCCTGAACTTCAAGTTGCTCCTGATGCGTTCATCAGTGTTAATGTGTGTGAATAAGTGAATGTGACATGTTGTATGAAGCACCTTGAATGCTCAAGCAGAGTACAAAGCACTATTATAAGAAACAGTCAACAAAAGGAAGAAGTCATGATTCATAGATTCACGACTAAGGTAGAGTTGTTGAAAACAACACAACTTGCTTTATTCTGATGCACATAAATGCATCAGATGATTTTTTTTTTTGTTGAGGTTTCTGTATACCTGTACTCCTAGCAGACTGGGAGCGTTGAGGGCGTTTCTTGTCATTGTGGGGCTCCAGGATGTCACGGTACTTGGACACCATGAGGACGGAGATGAAGTAGACGACGGCAAGAGCCAAAAACTGAGCCTGCTTACTGTCCTCCTGAAACAAACAACACACTAAACAATCTGTATGTGCGTCCTCTTTGAAAAGCACCAGAGGTTGTAGAGGAGCCTAGAAAAGTTGATTTCATACACGTTATGAGTGCTGTGTACAGGCATGTGAACGTGTCTGCTGGACAACTCACAATGTCTCTGAAGACGACAGCCCTGAGGCGGTTAATGTCCATGTCCTGAAGCAGCCGGTCCAAATCTCTCACTGGAGACATGCCACCTGTCACAGCATCAACAGGACTCTGCATGCACGCGTGGAGAAGAAGAGGAAAAAAAAAAAAAATCAAACAATTATCATGTGAAATGTATTATTATCTGCAAGGGAAGTGTAAACCGCACGTGCACATTTACACCATTCAGGGTGTTTATTAATCCTTAAAGGAGCAGGGTAAGGTTTAACAGCTTAGGGAAGCCATCACTCCTGAGACTGTGTCCTTAACATAATGGCTTTTCTATAGAGCCACTGCATTATAAATGAGGTTTAACACCCGGTTCAGGGAAGAACAACACGACTTTTACTGGAAGTCACTGTATCAAATCAAAGGGGCAATGACAAAGGGCTTAGTCTAGTGTAACAAATAGCAACCCGTGTGGTAACATAATAAGATATGAGCTAATGCAATAACACTTGGTAGCTGCTGGTGAACAGGACAAAGGGCAAAACGCCTTCTGGTTGCCTACTGAGGACAGGAGCAGGACAAAAAAAAAAAAAAAAAAAAAAAAAAAAGGAAAAAAAAAAAAAAAAAAAAAAAAAAAAAAAAAAAACACCCTTTTAAAAAAAAAAAAAAAAAAAAAAATTTAAAAAGTAAAAAT
>VVHJ01015271.1:2682-49776 GCA_015107715.1 Tylochromis polylepis | reverse complement strand
AAAAAAAAAAAAAAAAAGGCACCCATTTCTGTGAGGTGGTTTTGATACATTTGACATAATCTTCACAAAAAAGCTCAGCATCATGAAGGCACTGCGTATACAGCGACCCACTGAGGAAAACTTTCACACTAAAGCAGATGTTTAAATCAGCAAGATGAACAAAGCGCCAGCAGAGGGCTTTCCATTTCAGATTGGCAGACATCTTTTTCCCCTTGATCAGAGTACTTGGATAGTGTCCCTGAAGGACACATTCAGCAAGTCACATGCCACACGTCTTTATTCTGACGGGTCACCAAATATCACTCTCCAAAAGCTGCTAATATTTAATCTTGCTAAGTCTTTTAAGCGCTGGCAAAGGCCCCAGATCCTCAAACATGAAAAAGGATTGCAGAAACACCCCACCCCCCCGGGCTTCTTTTTACTGAGTGAGTTACCAGAGACAACCAACAAGAAAACCAACCAAGAATGTAAAGAAATAAAGAATGCGGAGGTTCGAATGTCGTAAAAGCGAATCGTCAGGAGGACAGACTAGCGAGAAACTGTCCCAAACAGTTTCACAAAGAAATTTCATTCTTACCTGGCACAACCTTCTTGATTTTCATCCCCTGCATTGGCACACCATCACGAACTGCAAAAGCACCAAGAATCTGCAAAACATTTCAAAATGAGTAAGCTATGTCATGTCTGTCTACACCAATTAAAAACACAGTATGGTTTAAAAAAATAAATAATTAATTAATATTAAAAAAAAAAACAAGGCTGCATTTCTATTTAAATTACCTGCTCCATTGTGGCAGTCTTAGGAATACCAGTTATGGATATAGTATTAGAAACGTTGTCTTCCATTGATGCACTCCTGTAATCTTGATCCTTTCAGGCGGCAGCCATTAAAATATTCAAATATTATTAATACAATATATTGTTAAACAATTACTAGTGAGAAAAAAAACAAATTATACATACCTTGGAACCAGAATTGCTAAACTTTGAAGGTGAGATTGGTTTAGACTCTTTGAGGAGTTTCTCTGGAGCTTGAAGTTCTTCATGTTTGTAGTCAAAAACCCCTCCAGAGCCTGTTCTGTAATCAATGTCCCTATAGTCCTGATCTCTTGCCTGTATAGTGCTGCTGCCTGGGAAGTCCTGTTCGGGCCCTAGCTTACCTCTTCCAGGTCCTTGATTTGGTGGGATATCCTTCATCCCTTTAAAGCGATCAGTTGGCTCCTGAATCTCGTGTGAAGGATGATTCTTCTCGAAAGGCGGCCTTTCATCACAATTTGATTTATTGTGAACATGCTTTGGGTCTCCTTCTCCAAGCCAATGTTTACCCTCATTTTCTCTCCCTTGAGAGCCAGTAAGGGGACTTATTTCTGGAAGTGGATGATCTTGTGGGCCTTTGCTTCCAATTGGTGGTAGACCCATGGGAGAAAAGTGGTCGCTACGAGGAAAGCCAAGATCCTTCCGTGGAAAGTCAACAGATGGCCTATCCCGCTCATTAAAGCCTAGTGGATCCCTAATATTCACATCTCGGCCAAAACCTACAGGTAAGCTGGGTTCAGGTACACCACCCATACCTTTGTTGAAGAAAGAGTTGCCATCCTTTCGACGGTTCTTCCATTCTTCTGCAAGCGTCATCTCTTCACCACTCCGATAATCCATAAGGGGACTGTTACTCTGCTCAGAATATTCTCTCTTTCTGACAGTGTCTACTGCACCCATAAAGTCTGACCTATGAGGACCGACATCTGGAGGCATAGCTGGTCTTCCTCTGTTTAGTGGAGGGACATCATTATTTCCAAATCTTAAAGGAGATCGATCTCTACCTCTAAATTCAGCTGAAGGTCCAGGGCGATTTCTGAAATCCATATCAGAATCAAAGCCACCCCTTGCATTGAAAGGTGGCCCTCCTCTCCTGTCAGTGTCCATCATTCTCCTGTCACGTGCAGGCACGTCCATATCATAGCGACCTGCCTCTCCAATGCCCACTGGTGGTCTGTCATGCATGTCTATAAATCCATCATTTCGCTCCATTTGATCCATGGGGAACCCTCTTCTTCCATCAACATTAGGATTGCTAAATCGTGGCATGTCGTAATGGAATGGTTCTCTCTCCCTCATATCCATAAACCTGTTTGGTTCTTGTGGTGGCATACCCCTGCTTCCCATATCTACCGAGTTCCTGCCTGGCCCAGGGAAACCTGAAGAATTCATAAGTTTGTCTCTAATGGAATTTTCATAGTGCCGTCGAAGACTGAAATCAGGCTCTTCTCCAGGTCTGAAGAACTCTCTGTTTGGCTCCCTTCCTCGCATATCATGTGGGTCCATATCACGCCCCCTCATGGGTGGCCCATCCATCCTCCTCATTTCCACAGGCGGTAGATCAAGGGGTCTTGGACCCATATGACCTATATTCATCCCATCTCTACCTCTATAGTCAGGCATGGGACGATCTCTGCCCCCAAACATTTCTCCACGGTGATCACCACTGGAATATATTAATATATATTAAAATATAATAAAAACACAGGTGCGAGCATGGTAGAATTAAGTGACATCCAATGATTCAATTTAATTGAATTCACTGAGGCTTTATTAGCATTGGCTTCATAAATCAATAGTGCAAAAGCATCAGAATTTATCAAGCTATTTGGACAGTATATCATGACAGTAATCTGTACATTAATACAGTTTTATACTTTATGTTGACAACATAAAAAGTACAGTGTATCACATGCATGTATGTGCGCATAGGTAATGTAAAGTCCTTAGGTTGTGGCATGTTAATTAAGAATAGGTATTAGTTGGAAGAATACGCATTATGTAGATTTTGTAAATTTAAATATACAAAATCTGAGGATTTTCTTTGTTAAGAGTAACTTTTACATTTCAGAAAATGAATGTCTGTCTTAACCTCACTTGCTTAACAGTTACCACTGTCCACATATAACCTTCACATCATCTTGAGATGTTTATTCTTTCCCATTTTCAAAATAGGATTCATTATATTTTTATACCACCAGTTGTATAGTTTTACACCAACTGGTGTTGGGCTAGGAGTGCTGTTGTGGGAACTGCATCGTTTCTGATAAGGAACAGTTAGTCCCAGCACCAAATGACACAGCAGCTGTTGTGTGTGGGGAGCTTTAGTATGGAGGTTTTTATAGGTTTGGAAAAAAAATTTGAGTGAGAATATTTAGTAGAGGTCTGTGTACTTATCTACATGTATTTGTTTGTGGTTCTTTGTCTATATGAGAAATGCCTCTACAGACTTTTGCTAATAAAGATTCTGGCGTGTCCCCCAGTGTATAGTGCTGCGTGGACCTCATACTTCACTACTATACTGGAAGATGGACATTCAGTAGTTCAAGGTAGGTAGCAGAATGTAATGCATAACTTTTTCAAATTAATTATAGTGCCAAATCACATCAGCAGTCGCTTCAAGACGCTTTATATTATAAGGCAAAGACCCTACAATAATACAGAGGACACACTACACCAAGATTGCAATCTTACAATATATGCAAATACATTTCCTACTGTTTGCAAACAGCATTATAGGTAAAAACATGTGCAACTGGGAAAAAATAAATACACAATAGTACATCTTAAAGTCAGTATGCGCTTATGACCAAATGATGCTCGTTTACCGAAAGGGTGGTCCTCCCCGTGGTCCTTGGCCTGGTCCATCCCACATGCTTGTAAGTCAGTATCCTATCTGCAGAGAAAAAACAACTTGCATCATTATCCACACCATCTGAGCTACCCATGGTACAAAGGTCCTTTAATAATAAAGCTGATAACTAATGGGCTTTGACAGAAGAAAACCCCAAATAGACTTATCAGAAATCTCTGAATGTACAGTCACATGAAAGTGCCCATTTATATGTCAGGAAGAGCGCTATTAGGCCGATACAAAGATGATTTTCAAAAGATGGCTGCACGGGATAAACATGCACTGTGGCGTGATTGCTAATGGTGGCCCACAAAAGAGAGGCTCGCTAATTATAGCCATCGGTAGGCCTCACAAAACTACGCCACAACATACACAAATAACAATGACGTCCTACTAATTGAACTGCGAAGGAATTCAACGGTACGATCGAATCATTACATCAGTGACAGTGTTTTAACTTATAAGGCCATTGTAACAAAAGTCAGTCTACCGTAAGTGATGAGGGACGCTATCGAAGCTAACGGAACTTGGCTAACGATTAAAGGACGTTTTCTTTTTGCCAGCTTCCAACTGCGCAGCAACTTCACCAGGGCTTATTTTTCAGTATTATTACGTGTATATTTAGTCTATGGAACCCACCTCGGTTGCTCCTCGAGCTGAGCGTTGATACTGCGAGAATTTGCCGTTCAGACCGTCGATGGCTTGAACGAACTACCGAAAAATGGAGGCGTGTGCTCTTCTTCTACAGCTGCTGCAGCGCAGACGCGTCTTCTTCGTTTTCGTTGTATTATACCTATGCAGGGCGAATTGCTGTCACCCAGCGGTTATTAAATGCAATAATAATAATAATAATAATGATAATAAATGAATAAAGAAATACATTAATCAATTTAACAACAACAACAACAATAATAATGTGTTGCTGTGTTAGGAAACAGTGCGAAAAACATGTAGTGTGGAGTACTGAAGTGAGAGTAGTAGCTTTACATTTAGAGACTGTGACTGGTAAAGGACATTGCGATCTGTAATGAGAGGAGCAGATGGAAGGGAGCATGGAAAGGTGTATGTATGTTCTGAAGAGAAGAAGGATGAAAGATGGTGATGCCACAGTGGAAGAAAATAGGAAAAAGATTCATAGCTATAGTGAAGAAGAGGAGGATACTATGGATAGGGCAAGATGGAGCGAGATGATCCATCTAAAGGGAACAGCTGAAAGAATAATAATAATAATAATAATAATAATAATAATAATAATAAGAGGAATATCTCCTCCCATTCCATCCCAAAACTTTCTCTGTGGTCTTTCTCTTTTTCCTCCTGTCTGGAAGCTCCATGTTCCACTTCCTTTGTCCAGTAGATCCACTATCCCTCCTCTGCACATGTCCAAACCATCTCAGCCATCCCTCTCTAATTTTGTCTCTATGATGTACTTTCTAATTTCTAATCCTGTCCTTCCTGGTCCCCCAAATTAAAATTTTAGCATCTTCCACTCTGCCACCTCAGGCTCCACCTCCTCTCTTTTTTGTTAGTGCCACATAATAACAATAATACATTTCGTATTGGGTGTCCAAATCAGTTTGGTTTTTAAAAATCACTGAAAATCCAATTTACCACAGAGAATTATAGAAGCCCCATGTCTAAAGCTTAAATGCACAATAAACAATATAAATATTGGCTGGAACATTTTATGAACATGCATGTCTTTGCATATGTTGCATCTATTGTTTGTTTTCTGTGTTAACAATAATCATAGTTTTTAATTAAATTAATTTTCTTGGTATACTATTCTTGGTATTACTGATTTGGTCTGATGTTGGGCAAAAAGCATGGATTCTGATACTAATTGAGAAACACAGCATAACATAACAATACAATCAAATATCAAACACTGAATCATATAAGAGAAGGGCAACTTCAGAAGAATGTCAGCTTGTTTCAGCAACAGGAGTATTGCTCATTTTATTCATTCACAAGCATTGTAGCAACTTGTTAGCTCAGCTAAAGGTTGCCAAATACACACAATTAAAAAAAATACACATGTATACACATACAATGCAAATATACATAGTTGTACAGAATATGGACTCTGCCATAAACTCTGAGTTTTACTAGCTACGAGTTACAACACAATAACAACTAAAACATCACTCCACATAGAATGCTCTACATCTAATTTTCAGTGTTTTAAATGAAGTGTCAAAGAGGACAGAACACAATTATCAATACAGCGGCTAAAGACTCTAAACGGAGGCGCAAATAAAACAGCTAAAACATTTCAATGAACTTTGTAAGCATTTCTAATCAAGATGTTCCTCTTGAAACATATTCGTACATGACCGCAACAAATATTAAGGCACTTTAACTTAAAACGTATGCTTTCTTGTTGCCTTAAAATTCTAAGTTGTCAAAAGTTGTGCAGCAGTAGTCAAGGTGTCAAATTGAATCCATTGTATTTTTACACAGTCTTAGAAAAATATTTGAATACCACTCATATTGTACAAGTTTGAAATCTTTAAGATGGCTGAAAAATAATTATTTGGACTTTTAGTTTTATATTCAGTTACCTGTGAGATGGTGGGTCACTGCCTATTTTGGAGAGACTTTTAAATACAACTGTATATATTTATTTTTAAATAAACCTTAGTATTGTTAAATTACTAACTCATAATTTTAGGCCACAAGATATAAACTCAGGATTTTAAGTCTGAAGCTAAAGTAGCAATTTGCCAAAACAAAGACAAATATATCTATATACAGTGGCATGATGAATAAAGTTGATTTAATTTCACTAAACTACGCTGTGAGTTTTTATAGTTCTCAAGGAAAACAAACACAACAGAAGACCTACTTTGCAACAAAACAAGGGAGAGTGGCGAACACTATTGAAAAGACTAGTCATTACATAATGCAAAAGGATGAAAGTGAGCTGTTGTGGGTTAATTCTGCAAACTGGGGGTAAAGTTAGACAGCACAGACACAATATCATGATGCCAGATTTATTGGCTGTACTGCACATGAGATTGTTGCTCTTCCTTACGTGTTTGACTGATGCCTAGTCTCCTTTTCTCTGTGGCAACATTTGAGGAACATCACCATTGCACCTTGCCTGTTCTTCCTGTCTGGCTGCACTGAGCAGGGAGAGTGCAGTCTGTGTGTCCGGAGCCTTTTCACTGCAACCAGCTTTCATGTTGGCGGCAACGCCATCGCTGCCACCTGCTGGAGGAGCAGGAGCACCGCTTGGTGCGTTGGAGTCAGCTGGAGCCCCAGTGGCCCCAGAATCGCCCTGCTCAGATGCTCGAAGTCTCTTCATGAGAGTAGTCACTCTAACAGCTTTCTGTGAGTAATGAAAACAAAATTTAGTTCCTATAAGATGATTACATACAAGGAAGTGTATTAGTCCACCTTTTCACTTGTGCTCATCATTGGCAACTTAACCAGCCACTTCATTAAGCACACCTGTTCAGCTACTCATTAATGCAAATATCAGTATATTATATATGTGTAAATACCATATAGTCTATATTCTATTTCTGCATTTTTTTTTTGCACCATGACACCAAAACAAATCCCTAATTTGTGTGCAAACTTTGGAATAAATGTCATTCTGATTCTGATTCTGATCCACTGAGCGACACTGGGAAACAGTAACTCAAGTCTTGAATGCGCATCAAAACTTGAAGCACATGAGCTACAGAGCAGCTGAAGACCAAACCTTGTGCCACTCCTGTCAGCTAAAAACTAAAATTAAATTAAAAATTATATTAATTATGTATTTACATTACAGCATTAATTAATATATGATGTATACTTCATATGAAGGACTACCTTCCACTTGGCTTTGGCAAAGTTCTTTTCGATTTGTGCACAAACGCCATCCTTGATGTTCTTATCTGAGGCAGCATTGCCAGAAATCCTGAAAATAAGGGGACAAAAGAGAGATTTGCTCCAGTACCTTAATTATATTTAAGATATCTATTCAACAACTTCATAATTCAACTTGTATTTATGATACTGTTTACAGTTGATTTCAGTTCTTTACCATTCATGGGCTATGGCTTCTTGCGCTGTCAACCGCTGATCTTGGTCCACTTCCATTAAAGATGCCACTAAGCTTTTGGCTGTAAAAAATACAAATAAAATAAAATAAACAAACAAGCAAGAAATAGTAAAAAAGTAACAACACTGCATTAGTTATACCTTGGACACATCATCCGTAATCTGCCTATTGAAGACACAAAAACATGCAACCTTGTTTCCAAAAAAGATCAGGAGCTGTGTAAATTCATATGGGTTGCATATCACTTGAGTGCAGATGACTTGAACATTAACACTCAGTATACGTTTTAGAGAGACCAACCAGATGTAGCAGTTTGAGACAGCTGGAGTAAACTAGTCTGACTGGAGTCATGTGATTGCTACTGACTCTTTCAGTACAGAGTCACACTACTGGATTGTGTCCATTGGCTAATATCTTTATGGCAGTATGTTCCAAAATATTTAGACAAAGCTGAGCTATGGTTTGCATATACTGTTACTCATACCAAATCACTACCTGGCTCATATACTATGAAGCTGGTTTTTGAACAGTGAACTGATAACAAGTTAAAATCCCCCTTTGCTCTTCAGCTCATCAATGCTGCATCCATATTTTCTAATAAGAACTTCAGATTTTGTTTGGCATACCAAACAACAGTTTTCCAGCTCGTCTGCTTTTCTTTTCTGTTTTTTATAAGTATATTTTTTGTGTGATTAGTGAAGTCTAACTTCCATTTATGGATTAGTAAATCTTTGAAATTTTAAATGTTTTGACTATGGACATTGTTAATGTACATCTGCCTATTCCTGTGTACTTTCACATATCTCAGTGCTACTTTAGAAATTTGTTAACAATGCTGGGAGGCAATCAAACATATTATTTTTCAATGCAATTTTTCCAACTCTCTTGCTAAGTAAATACAATAAGAATAAGCTGAAATTTGTTCTTAGAGTCTCAAATGATAGTCTTTGCATACTGCAAAATTGCAGAGCCCATCAAAATGTGGGACATTGTTTCAAGATGTAGGACAGGGGACAAGGAATAGAAATGCTTTGCAGCCCTATATAAAGAGAGACATCTGGTAAACCTAATAATAGCATATTAACAGTAACTTATAAAAGGTAAATGGAAACATATGGAAGAGAGGTCTGATTCAGGAAAATTACCACTTGCTCTAATCATACAGGAGATTTAAAAGAGAAATAAAAGGCTGCCACTAATAGAAGCTTCCTTCAAATACAGTCATTTTGTTAGATACATGTTGCCAGTACTGGACTGGACCCCCGTTTGGATTCAGAACTGCCTTAATTCTTCATGGCGTAGACTCAACAAGGTGCTGGAAACAATCATCAGAGATTTTGGTTCATACTGATATTATAAAATAATGCAGTTGCTGCAGTTTTGTCAAACAGATTTTTAATGTGAATCTCAGACCGGCCTATCTGGCACAAACAACCATGCCACATTCAAAGTCACTTATATAACTTTTCCCCCCGTTCTTATGTTCAGTTTGAATTTCAGCAAGTCATCTTGACCATGTCTACATGTCTAACTGCACTGACTTGCTGCCATATAAATGATTAGACTTTTGCATTTTTGCATGTGCCGTAGAATAAGTATACCTAATGAAGTCTGTAGTGAGTATATATATGCCTGCTGCTGTCTGAAGCTAAGGTAAATAAGGGTCCTGAGTCCTACGTGAGAAGATACCGTTTTTTTAGTTTGTTTTGCATTCTGGGTTTTTTTCTACATTTTACACAGCATCTCAACTTTTTTTTTTTTTTTAATTTTTGAAACAGGGTTGTACAGTCAAATACACTGAGTGTGTCTTACCAGAGTCTGAAATATCATCCCAGTATGGGGAATCAAATTCATAATCCCCTGACAAAATCTTTAAGAAAAGATTCTTATCACGATTATCAGAGTCATCTTCTTCAGCATCGTCATAAAAAGGAGGGTTCCCAGACAAACTAATGAGGTGGGGAAAAAATGAGGATAAAAGAATAAGACTTTCTTCCACAAAACTCTAACTTAAAAAAAAAACAAAAAACTTGTAATACAAGATACTTTAAGCACATTATGAGTCACTTACAGTATATACATGATCACACCGATGGCCCAGCAGTCCACAGGTCTTCCATATCTCTGTCTCGCCACCACTTCAGGGGCTAGGAGCAAAAACAGGTTTTAAGTATTTTGGTAGGTTTGCACTTTATAGTGAAAAACTAAAGTAGTACAAGATTAATTTGATTGATCTGAACTGGTTTTATTCACCAAGATATTCGGGAGTCCCACATGGATCTTTAATGAGTCCATTTTCCAGTTTTGCCAACTGGAAGTCGCTGATAACAATTTTGGAGTGCTTCAAGCGATTAAAGTAGACCAAGTTCTCCAGCTGGTTAAGAAAATGAAAGTTTTTTTTTAAATTTGTTTGTTTAGTAGAAAGCATATGATCTCAGTGAATGCAACATTTATTACAAGGTTGTCCCTGCATACAGTAATTTATTTGGCCTGTGATGATATGCTGTTGTTTTTCACTAGATGTCAGCAGTGCAGTACCTTAAGGTTTCTGTGGACGATTTTCAGTGAGTGCAGGTAAGCTACAGCTTCCAACACCTGCCTCATAACATTGCTGGTGTCCCTCTCTGAGTAGTAACCTTGATCTAAGATCCAGTCAAAGACCTCTCTGCCTGTAGCGCTGGCAAAACAGGACAGCTAGATTTAGCACATCACTTCTTGATAGTAGTCATATTCACATATTCAATAAATCGTTTTGTTTTTTTTTGTGAGAGCTGAAGAAGTACAGTGAACAACAAATGCCTCAAAAGTACTCACAGCTCCAGGAAAATAAAGTACTCTTTCTTTGTTTCAAAGGCGTCGACCAGCTGAAGGATGTTATGATGTTTTACCCTTTGAAAGGAATAGGAGAAAGATGCATTGACGCAGGTGAGGTTACATGAGAAGTAACTGAGTCAAAAAGTATAACAAAATCTCAGTGGTACTCTGTAAAACAAGAGCATAAAACAAGGTAAAACTGTGTAACTGCAACAGGCAGTTTTTCCATCACGTCAAAAACTGCCAGCATGGCATCACCACAGTCTAGCTCATCAGAGGGTGAATTTTTAGAACACCAACTAAAACAGGGCAGGCTTCAGTCAAGCAATGACAAATTACCACAATAATATGTCATTTCTGGGTTCATAAATAATCACCATCTAATGAATTCCTTATTAAACTGATTTGGGACCAAGTATGTTGATTGTTATTATAATTTCTTGTCAGTTGCTGGTGGTGTTGACCTTTATTATGTATTATTTTTCATGCAAATGTGACAATTGATTCCTTAGACATCATAATAGGCCCACTTAATGTTACGTGTCTATAGAATTTCAGGCTTTTGAAAACAAAGTTTAAAGGATAAGAATGGTGGGAGACCCAATGAAAAAAATCAGAACCAAAAATGTGTTTCTTCATCACGCAATACTTCTCCTGTGGCACCCAGTCCAATACCCATTTGTCACTAATGAGGACCTCATCTTAAAGCACAGGTAACACACTACTTTTATTAAAAAAAATACCCTGTAATATTCTTAAAGTGATGTGCAGTGGTTTTGTTTTTTTACTCATCAGTAAAAAATATATTTGGGTGGTTTTTTTAAGCTGCACCTCTTGTGCTCTAATAAATATTTACAACAGCAGCGCATGTGGGATAAACCCATGTTTATGGTGATGCCATGCATCCACTGCAATAGTTATGCTCACTGATCTCTCTTTTTTTTTTTTGGCAGATTTTCAATATGTCAGAAAGGAATAAGTCATAACTTGGGTTGTACAATAAATACTTATTAAAATGATACATTAATAAGTTTATTTCTCAGCTTGGTAGATG
Organism: Tylochromis polylepis; assembly: GCA_015107715.1. Classification (NCBI taxonomy): domain Eukaryota; kingdom Metazoa; phylum Chordata; class Actinopteri; order Cichliformes; family Cichlidae; genus Tylochromis; species Tylochromis polylepis. The sequence goes on along the minus strand of VVHJ01015271.1, from coordinate 38,181 downwards.
GTAAGTAAATTTTGAACATCACCAGGCTTATCCTTTAAGCAAAAACAGATTAATATGGAACTTGCAATCTCAAACAAGTAAATAAGTTCACTTAAACTTTACTCTGTTTGTCACTTTTGCGATACATCAAAATTGAAAATGTTTTGTTTTTTCACCACAATGCGCCCTTTTTGGTATTTTTGGCTGAACTCAGAGATAAATGGTCACTTCACATCAGCTTTGCCTCACTGCCAGGTGGCTTCCACAGACACATAAGCTCTGAAATGATCAGCTCCACACTTTACTTACATCTTCAAGATCTTAATCTCATTCTTGGCAGCTTTCCTGACTTTCCTTCCATCCTTTTTGTGGAACTTTTTGCATGTGTACATCTTTAAGGTGTTCCGGTCCTTCGCCCGAAATATCTCACAAAACTCCTCTCTGTGTCAACAGGGGGAAAAAGCAAACATATATCATATTATGAGTCAAATTCCTCAGAACTCTGTACACACTTGTCAGCATTCAGATGAAGAAAAATTTACTCACGATTTAACAATTTGTCCGAGGTCATACTTGTCGGTCACCTCTGAGGGACTGTTGTAATCCTTCTTCTCCCCGAGTGTCAAACAGCCAAATGGCATGGCAGCTCGTGCCCTAGCCGGGGAATATCTTGCCAACACAACCTGTCAACAATGCGTAATACGTGAAGAGTTAACATATTAGCATAGCTTTGTTTCAAATGATATTTGCACAGTACATAGTATTTGCTAAATACTGTAAACAACATTATTCCACATGAGTTTTAAAAGCTGTACTAAAAATTACTTGAGAAAGAAATAAACTGTTTCATTAATGACACTAAAAGAAATAGGGGGAATGGTTTCTCAGCGATGCGTTTAACATTAAATGAATGCAGTAAATCACTGCACACATTTGCAGGAAGCAGGACTCTCTTTCTCTGGAATCTTTTTGGTTGTACATCTGAGACTAGGCAGGCATAATTGAGCTTGTGGGAGCAAATTATTTCAAATTACCACAAGAGCAACACAACATAAAAATTAAAAATTTCAATAATCTTCTTCGGGGAACTCGGTGAGACCGGCAAGCATGTTTTTTTCCATCCTGCAGTGAGTCAGCCCTGTACTGCAGCAGCAGCGGCTTTCATTTGTCTCTTTTCTGCAGTAAAGAATATTCAGATGGATTTGACCTTGTGCAACATCTGAAACTTTTGTCTGCTTTTGTATATCCTAAAATACTTAAAATTTGGAAAAGTTATTACCCTGTTGGCTTTAGAATAACAAGAGTAAAATGCCACAATATTAACATTGTAAAGCCCTACATGTTCACAGGAGTAGGAAGAATTCAATTATAAGAGAAAATCTTTTAGAGAATAATATTATTATCCAAGTACTGTACTACAACAAAGTAAGTGGTGGTACATGATCACAAAACTAATGAATAACTTGCAGTGTAGGCCACATGGTTTTCCAAAAAGAAGTTCAGTGCTTGTGTTATAATTAGGGATGGCCAATATAGAATAAAAAAGACAATCGCTAGAATACGTAACTTTGTGTCAAACAAATATTACGATGCTAGAAAATGTGAAAACACATAGGATAATTTATTAAATGCTTATCTTTTTTGGTCAATCTTCCCAAGGACACCAACAGAGTGATGTTAAACATTTTAGACTCTAATAATATAGTCTGTGATTTATACGGTAATTTTATGGTATGAGTCAAAACAATGATAGGTTCCAACAATGTGTATTAGTGCTCTATGTTCTGTGAACAACAGCTTCCACACACATCATGTATGTGATCCATTCATCCATCTATTCATCCAACCATGGGTGGGAACTGATTGGCTGGAGCCCATCAAAGATGTTACAGGATGAAAGAGTGAAAAGCTGAAATCCTGGGTACAGCCTGGACAGGTTGCCAGTGTATTTTCATGCAGGTTTTATTTAACTCAGTTCTCAATACTGCAGAAATCCCAGGTTCTAAACCACCAATTAATTTTCTATAACACAAATCTCAATATATGGTAAGATAAACAACATAAATACGAGGGTTTTTAGCATATGGGGAAAAATACTTTTGCTAAATATGATGATCATACATCATAAATAACCTACAGTTTTCATAAATACAAAACACTTTGAGTGCACTGGTCTCTCTAATGAACGGAATAACAGAGCTTACAAACACACAACAACATAAATACTTAACTGTAGGATAAATGACTGCATGCAGGATGACATTTCCAACTGTACACCACAAAAAGCCCAATAAATTAAATTCACCCACATGAATTCCTCTAACAGGTTTCTATGCCAATTTCACAGCCTGGCTACATAACCCTGCTGCTTTTTTTTTCATCATGAAAATTGGAGCACTTTACGGACACAGAGTAATCTAACATTGGATCATTTGCTATAACGTGTTTTCAGAGCAACGGCATCTTTGTGTTTCGCCTTTGAATTAGTTATCTACTTTGCTTAGAGACTTTCTGTCTTGTGAGATTAGTGCAAGCAGCTGGTGGTCAAAGTGTTTACCAGCTGACCCTCTGGTTTCAATTCTAGGTTAGAACTCAAACTTTGCTTTGAAATTACACATAACTTTCAATTAAAATAACCTAAGCTGATGCAGCTGAACAAGTCTACAACTGCCAGCTAAAATTACTGATGACATAGGATCCGTGTATGGATAACAGACTACTTTTTTGGCAGGCCTTACAATGGAAGTAGCAGCCAGTGCAGAAGAGTGGGAGTACAAAAATTCTGACTGAGGTGTTGAGTGATAGCCTCAGTCAAGACCAGAGATAAAGATTTACCAGCCAGCCCATCCAGTAATATCTGTAGTACAGCAAGGTGTGACATATTTTAAGAAGATGGTCTTTCAGTGCACTTTTTAACAATGTTTTGCTTAAGAGTAATTGCGAATCAAGATAGTGTCCTTGAGTCGAAGACACCAGGATGGCATAGGTGGCCAAATGTTCTCAAGGTGAATCTCCAAAGACATCTATGTGAGATAGTGATGCTGCAGTAACTGAACTCCTTATCTTTTCTAGCGATATTCCTCATTTTAGCTTCTTTTTAAGGAATCCAAGAAATGGCATCAGTTTGGTTAATATGTCACCATAAGGCTGTTTTGGTGGTTTAGTGGAAAGACACACTTTTCAACTTCTTTATCTCTTGGATTTTGTTTTTGAAAAGTGCTCTTTCAATAAATAAATTGATAACAATTCTAAAGTGCAGCATCCTTTATTAGACTTTAGCAGGTGACCTTTATTGCATTTTATACATATTTCCTTCTCTGTCTTGTATCTCTACCTGTATGTACTGTAAAACTTTTGAGCTATGAGGTTCATGGCATTAGTAGTAGGGTAAGCAATGCTGTAGGTAGTTACAGTATAACTATTATTATTAGTTTAAGAACTACGTAATTGTGTGTGAATAGGAATGCGGACACATTGTGCAAGTTAACAGCATTTCTAAGTCACTGTTACTTATGTGGTAAAAAGTAATCCACCCACTCTTTGACTGCAAACAGGCCACTTTTATTTTAAGCACGCTAACGTGAAGGTGGGGGTCAACTTGGAGTAGCCAAAGGGCTCAAGTCTCTTCTTTTCAGCCATTACTTTTTGTTATTTAAGTCCATCCCAGACTTTACTCAAGGTTGTGTTTTTTCTTCCATCAGTGTGCACAAGATGTTTCCTGGGGGGTGAGTGAAAGACTGAGAGTGCTGCAAACTAAAAACACACAGTCCATCTCTTCCTGCAGAGCTCTATCCCAAACAATTTCATATTTCAGTTTACCATTTGCCTGGTGAAAATGCAGAACACAACAACGTGGCTCTCCTTTGTCCTAAAGGGGCGAGCTTTCCGTTCACCATTGGTCTACAGTATGGCGAGCGACTGAAGGATATGCCCTAGCTAAATCACATTCTTTGCATGAATCTGACAAGAACAATACCCAGACTCACCATTAGTATTTTCTCTCGCTCAGACTGATGCAACTCTGCTTTTTGAGTATCAGAATTATTTCTTTTCATAATAAATACACCAGTCCTGTGACGCTCATTTAGACGAGTGCAAAAACACATACTACATACATGAGGACACAAATGCACAGATTTTGCTTTCATTATTTGTGTGTATTCAACCAGAATTCATCATCTTATTCACCCTCACTTATAATAGGGTTTGAACAAAAACTAGGCCACAAGCATATTTAGTAAGGTCTGACCAGAGTTTTAAGAAACAAGCATTTCATCTCATGGCCTCTGTTTCTCACCACACAGCCAATAGCTACCACAGAAAGATAGACAATATCATGAATGCCAAGCAGAATTATAGGGTAAGGCGGATGTGAGACCAGTTAATACAATTATCAGACCTCACAATGAATCACAGATCCCTACACCTGTTCTCAGAAGCTTGAGTCACAGGACGGCTCGCTAAACAATAAACAGAAATATGGCAAGTTGGGCAGAATTTGGGTGCACATGTTTTTCCCCTTTCAAAGCAATCTTTGAGATAAGAAGCAGTTCTTTGCCAGAAGACAAAAAAAAAAAAATAAATAAATAAAATGATGCCACTGTCCAGCTGCTGATTGGTAGCATAAAGTAGTAGTTCAGGTTATTTTGTCTTCAATAATAACAACTTTAATACACAGCCTACAAAGCTCACAGTCGTGATGCATGGGATATGAATAGATACCTCTTTTTTGTTTTACAACATTAAAAACCAAACACAAAAAACCTACCATTTCTATGCTGAAATGGGATTTAAACAAAAGTGAACAAAAAGGTCAAAAATGTATAAAGAAAAAGAAAAAATTATCCCTCTGAACTTGAATGTGATGTATAATATCTGAAATGAAACCAAGAATCAATTTGTGTTTAGGTCTCTGTCCTTTTCATTGACTTTGTTGTTGTTAGTCACTAGCTGGAGCTGCAGCTTTTTTATTGATAGTGACAGTGGGATGACATGTATGTATGTTACAAAAATGAAACTGTGAATACACTGAGTCTTGGAGCTGTAGTCTCATAATGCTCCCACTGACCCTTTATTAAGGAAAATAAATTACTTGCATCTGGAACACATTACCATCTGGACATGGCCCAGCCACAAAGAGTACTAAAATATAAGCCTTTGCCTGTAAATGTCGTCCTAGGGCATATCTCAGCTACCTACCACCGGTCTAATTTTGAAGAATAAGAGTAATGAGGATGGATGGTACTTTTTCACACTGCGTTCCAGCAGTTGCACAACACTGCCTAACCTTAGGGGACTATTATGATTCAAAATAAAATCTTTGAGGGATGAGGCATGTCTGCATTTTGTTCTGCTCATGCTGATGTGAGTTTGAGAAAAAAAAACACTGGAAATTTGCATTATGCATTATATTCTAACAGTTAAAAATGACAGCAATTTTTTGGATTTTAAAATATTCAGTGTTTTTAAACAGTCACATCTAGGGTGCAGTGCCTGAATGGCAGGACTGTGTTAAGTTTCATTTTTTCCACAGCTGACCAGAGCAGGAATATTATAAGCAAAGTTAAAATGTGGCTAAACATATTTCAGAAACTTCTACTTGGAGCCATCATCTGCATTCAGTAATATATTTCAATTAAATTAGCACAGGTGTGAAAATCAAAACAAAAAAAAGTATGACTGTGGAGCTGGGTGGCAACACTGTATTTGTATGTTTTATCTTATGTGTTAAAATATTGAGTTTAACATAGTGCCATAAATTTATGAATTTTAATTTTAAAAAATCTGAAATAAAAATTCGATTTCATGAATTTACTGATTTCAGCTTGCAATTTTCCTTTTTTGTAATTTAATGAATTGGCATCATGAATATGTACAGGTAGTCATTTCAGGTGTTATGTGTTATGCTTCATGACTCATTTTGCTTTATTAAATAAACTATCACCTAATAAACCCTAAAATACTAAGACATGACACGTCCAATGTTCCTGCAGTGACATGGTATTTATAGTCCATCTCATAATTGCATGTTGTTTCACTGTAATAAAGCGTCATCTCTTTCGGTCTTCTAAGCAGCATAATTGATATGCTGAGTCATGTTGAACAACTGTGATGGAAATTGGATGATGTGTACCGATTTTCCTCAAAGCAGACGTTCATTTTATGGATACTATTTGCTGTCGTTGCCTTGTTTACTTGTTTTACATTCTAGTAGACCACTAGTACACATACTTCACAATGTAATGGGTGTGTTTGTGTAGGAGGTAACAACTGACAACCTCTGAAGGCAGTTTGGAAGAACATAAACCTTTTTTTTAAGAAATGGTCTGGAGAACATTTTTTTTTCTTTTACTGTGCTTTTGCTGTTAGGTTTGCCCGTGACATTTTACAGGCATGACTACAAGCGTCCTTATTTATTCCTTATTTATATATTTATTTTTAAATAAATGTTTCTTGCTGCTATTTTGGAATTGGATTGTTTGTCAAAGCCATGTGAGACAGTGGCAGCATGCCAGAGCTGTGGATTTGGCCACAGCTGAGGCTCTTCAAAGGAAACTGCTTGGTGACAGGGGGCAGATGGCAGTGATAATATCTGAGCCAAATTTTATAGCTTGTAATGCTTCATTTATGATTAAAATGTCCCTCTTGCTAGCTGTGAATGCAAAGCACACATTTACATTTTTCATTTTCCGACACATTAAGGCAGAAATGAACACAGGCGAAAGAAAAGTGTTTGTTTTGTTCACCCCACCCCTCCTCGAACCACAGGTCCAGTGAGGTGGAGAAAATTTTGACGAGTATGAATCAGTCCTTTTTTGTGCTTGCTTGTGCAATGCATTGACTCGTACCATTCAACTCTTTTCTGAAGCATCACTGGCTCATCTTACCACTTTCTTCTGATGTTGTTTTGTTGCCATGGTTTCCAAGTGCTACAGTATGCATTGTGGTACTGTCTGTACAGAACAGCTCTCTGTGCTCTCACTGGCATTACTCCCCAAAACCACTGCCACTTCATGTGACTGAAACTCTATTAAAAGAGTTTACAGAGCAAAACTTCAAGAATAATAACCAAGCTTGTTACTTGGAATACTGAAGCTTGTTTACCACAATACTCTGATACTATACCAGAGCGGCTTGTGACCCAGTTATCAGACAGCTACTTTAACCTACTGGAATGCACCACTGCATAGAAATATTACATTCAGTGTATAGCTTGCTACATGAACTGAAAACCATAGCTCTCTTCAGGTAAGCCCTTTCCACACTCTTTTTAGTGATGAATCTTTTACTGTTTCGTAGAAAGAAGAACCACCACGGCTTAGAAGAAGAGAAATGATAGACAAATAAAGCGCAGTGTGGCGCGTCTTCATCTCTGTTTTTAAATATGTGTAAATATTGGATATTCATAGATGCACATTGTGTCTAATATGCATCTCCAAATTCTGCATTTAAACACACTATCTCTTATCACTGTATCACTGTATCAAGTGTCTTGTTTTCTGCACCAGGTTTCCCAAACTTCTGTGCGCTAATTACAAATTCATATTCCTGTGATGCTGTATATTTGATCCAAATTCGTAACGACTGAAACGACACGTCACTGAAATCCTTTCAAGAGCCACTACAGGTATACAAGGGCACCCTTATGGCTTTCTTTTTTTAAATGGTTTATTCTAGAAGACAGTCACTTGGACTGGTGTGTTTCTTCTGGGAAAGTGTTCAAAACGTCAAAGCACTCTCCCTCCTTCTGGGGTGTAAGAAGTGGTGGCCAAAGTAAGTGCGGATTGCAAGCTCGCTGGCTGTGAAAAGATGACAAATAATGACAAGGAGGCATGGACACCGCGAGACTGTGAGACTGTTAAAATGTGAACTGAAGAAGTACTGCAGTCTGAGTGCAGGGAGAAGACGCCTTATGTAAATCTGGAGCACAGTTTGAGCAAGTCTATGAACTACAGCTTCAAAATCTTAGATTTTGAATTAAGTTATGATAATGAGGAGTATAGGCAAACTTGCCATCGGCAGCAAAACCGTTTTCACCGTTATTAGTCTTCCTATGGGAATACACTGACAGCCCGATAGCTCATGCAGGTTTAACAGTTTATGCATAGCTTAAAAAATGCGGGTAGCACAGGTTCGTCCGATGTCACCGATCCTGCTGTTTTCTGAAATCACGTGAGGATGTCTTATATTCCTACCAAAATCTTTAATTCCTCCAAAAGTTTTCAAAACATCTCCGGTGTTTTGCGTTTTGGTATCAAAGACGGCCATGAGCAGTTACTGAATAAATAAACCTCGGAGAAAATTCCTCAAAAATTTTACTTATCTCGTGTTTTTTTCTTCTTTTTTTGACAGCAGTGTTTTGCAGTCTTATGACAGTAATCCAAATTAGCCAAACTGTACTCACTTACCTTCAATGAAGTCAACTGGTACTCGGTAATCCAAGTCTTTGCGTAATATTCGAGTATTTTACTGCGGCTTCACTTTTCTTTGGATGTATCCACTGATGTCCCAGCGTGCTATCACAGAGATATAAGATACTCGAGCGTTTCCAACAAGTCAGCGTATTCACGGGAGTATTACGTGAACGTGTGATGGTAACCGCGGACTATGATGCAGAAAGGAGGGGAAGCGTGTGTGCGCGCGAGTGCGCCCCACTGTGTAGCAGTGTTTGGAGCACTATATACGTGCACCACTGCATCAATCATTTTTGAAAACAAAATATTTTTAGGGAGATGTCTCAAAATGGGGCTGGAGGAACAGAAAAAAAGCTTCTTTTTTAATAGAACGAAAATCTCGTTGCAACTTTCTTCCAGTCTTTCACCGAGGAAGACTGGAAGTAATTCAATTTTAAATGGCCATTTCCTTTCATTAGATTTCTTTCATACCTCAAGAAAGAACGGCGCAGCCTACCTTTGGGGTGAACTTTCAGTACAGCTTGTGGCTAACCAAATAAAAGCATATTTAGTAATGAAATTGGAGTTGCAGGAAGATAAACAGATAAAGTACCATCATCAAAGAGCAAGTAAACCTGCAAGGTGTTTAACTGGAAAACATCTCAAACACAAGCAGCTCTTACCAGCAACCAGCAACTCCATCATGTATCAATGAGACTAGGGCAGTACCTTCAACTTCACAAAAACTGCAAGCTCTCTATGATATATTTTCCAATATATTTTCCAAAGTTTAGTCGACACTGATGTTACAAACCATGTTAAGCAAGTGATTGGGAGGCAACAATGCTTTCTCCTTTATTTCTCCACAGAGCACATTCACATCCATTTTTATCAACTTATTAAAGTGCAGTGATTTCTGATGCCTTTTAATTTGCCGTGATGAACTGGATTGAAGGTTTATGTCCACGCAGCTTGATTGTCAGATCAAACCAAAAGCCAGGCTATTTAGGGAGTATGAGAATGCCATTCCAAAGTACCTTTGGGAAATAATTGGCAGTAGAGTGAGTAACACCAGATTAGTATAGTACATTAACTGTATCCCTTATCCAGAGCTGCTACATGACATAAAAATTAACCTGTGCAAGGAAAAAAAAAAAGGATCGCTAAGCAGAGTTTTGCTTTTCATCTCTTGAGCTGATACTGGTACAGGGCTCACTCAAGCCTCTAAAGAGGTGATTACATGAGGTAGAAATAACATTAACAACACACTTCTGGAGCAGGTGCTATCCTCAACCTCTTCACAGACCGTGTGGGTGCTGTGTGTCATGGTGAAATTGCTGAAAATGTGCAGGTTTGAAAATAAACATCTATTACGTGGTTCTTTCCGCTCATATTTTTAATGCATATAAAGTTTAGTTAGTTTAGACAACAGAAATCTGTCATTTTTAGAGCTCAGTGAGTGCAGTGAAAACAGATATCACCATAAGTAACTTTGCAGTTATGTACAGGTATGCAGAGGATCTGCAGGGATTTTAGATTGTAGGCAGACTCTGTAGCACTGCCTTATATAACAGGAGTGTCTCTCCTTTCCGAAAATGAGTAATGCCGCTAAAAGGCCATTGGGATAACTGGAAAGAGTGTGGTGGAGCATCTTTAACCTGCTCCCCACCTACCCACAAAACCACCTACTCTCTCTTTTCTGACTCCCTGTAATATATGGCTCTCCAGAATTCTGGATGTCTTAGAAGTACAAGTTGTGCTGTATCACAAATCTGAATCCTGAAATTCTATATACCGCTGTCAAAATTTATAAACTGCGATATGTTTAAAATCCTCTTTCCAGCCATCCACTGAATTTTAAAGTGGAAAATCAAACATTTAAAGCTAAAAGAGCTCAGAAATACAACCTCCACTAAAAGTGTAGCAAAAGAACCACCTTTTCTAATGTTAATAAATGAAACTGCATGTAGTTTGCATCAAAAGTGGGGCTCTGTAGTTCCTGAAAACCAATATTTTTAGATAAAAGATATTTGGAGAGTGTCCAGGGTGCTTGAGACACTGTCTAGAACAAGTCATAAAGAATCTAGCGTGACAGCCTTGAGACGTGACACTTCCCTGTGCTTTGAGTGGTCAGCAAGTCCAAAAAAGTGTTATATAAATCTAGTTCATTGTCAAAGGAGCTGAAGGGCAGCAGGTCATTTTGCAGCATGTGCAGAATATGTCTTTACTCTACACCTGTGTTTACATTTGAATATTTGTATGTCCACATGCTCAATACAACTGCTAAATTGGCTCTGACATCAATGATGTCGGTGTGCTGTCACCATAGTAACAGCCTCTTAGGGACAAGGATTTTGCAGTGTGGTGCCATTTGATAGAAGAAACTGTAGTGCAAGTCATTTTGTACTAACAAATCTCACAACAGGTATCTTTAAAACAACCATGAGCATCATTTCTAGATCTAAGAGACTCTGGGGTTGGTTGTAATTTAATTCTTGCTGCTGAATTTAAATTAAAATCCAATGATTTTAGCGCTTGGCAAGTTTAGACAAACATTTTTCAAATTTATTGAGTCTCGTAGGCTTGAAGACCCTCGTATCCCTAAATCTTCCTCTGCGCTTTGATTCAGCATGCACACTTTGCTCATATTTTTTTGCTGCGTCTAATGTTGGATATTTATTAGTTATATGTCTAATTCATTGCGTCATGACTAGAAACTTCCACAGACAGCCATTTCAAAGTGAATCACATTCATGTGGATTTTGACCTTCAGCAGTCATTACAGTCGCATAAACGCAAATTCGGCTAAAGGCAACAGACTGTATCATTTTTATGAATGCGGAATTCAGATTTAATATCCATCCATTGTTAAAGATATTTTTGCCTTGTGTATCTGAAAGGATGTTAAATATGTTTTATCTAATAAAGAGAAACACTCTCTACTTAGTTCTTTCCTAAACAAAACATGCACTATATTCCCTGAACGTGATTTATATCATTTGCAATTAACCACAGGCTTTTTAGTTGGTCATACAGTAAAAGCATGCGCAAAAGTGGAATCTGCGTCATTAAGCTCGCAGGCACTACCTCACTGTGCTTCTCAGAAACTACTCAATGCTCTGCTCATCCTTATGTTGCCATGGCTGCATCTAGTTAATCCAGCATTTGTAAGTCTGTGAATGGACTCAAATGGCTCCCTGCTTAACAGGTCCAAGATGTTTGTCTTCTTGTCTGAGTCTGAAATCAGTTCCTTCAGTGAAGGATTTCAAATACAGAATGGGCTTTGTTAATACCACACCAGACATGACAAGAATTTATCCCAGTACATCATGTTACAGGTTTTGAATCATACAGAAGACTGAAAAAAGTTATTCCAGCAGATCAAACAATGTTGTTAAATAAGCAGAATTTTTTCACCATTTTATTGAAAAGAGAAAAAACCCTCATGTATTTATTTATTTATTTATTCACTTCTTTGCAGAGAAGGCTTTGCTCTTAAATCCTTTTCTGACCAAAATATTTTTTTTTCTTCACAATGCTGTACTCATGTTTGTAAAAAGATGAGTCAACTTATATTTTAACTTAGTTGCCATAGGAACCAAAACCAATAGTCATGGGGTCTGTGATGAAAACCTTTGATGGACTGAAGGCATGCTTCTCAAGCATTAGTGGAGACCTTGACAGCTATTACAGCAGTCTCTTAAGACATAAAAAAAGACTTCATGTGAACACATTCCCATTTATTCAATGTAACATGTAAACACTGCTGGAAAATGCAAATAGTAGTCCAGCGGGAAGGTTAATACAGAAGACCAGTGTTAAAATTAAAAAAATAATGTGGAGTGAGGCATAAAGCATTCTAAATGTGAAGACCTTTAAGTATTTTGAAAGGACATCATTAACTCGATTACATTACAATAATATGTTTAGTCTTGGTGCATTACACAGAATTACTCTTGTAATGATTAGAGCATGCAACATGATAGTTTATGTATTCAATGTCTTTCATCCATTCATACAAAATACAGTGTTTTACATTTAAAAGTAAAACCACTAAGTAAATGTTAGTTTTTAATTTTTTGAGTGTTTTAAGTGGTTAACACTGCCACCTCACAGCAAGAAGGCCCTAAATTCGTATCCAAGCCAGGGCCTTTCTTTGTGATGTTTGCATGTTCTTCCTGTCCTTGTGTGGGTTCTTTCAGGTACTCCGACAGTCCAAAGACATGAATGTTAACCACAGGTGTGAATGGTTAGCTACCTCTGTGTCAATCCAGAAAGGCAACCTGTCCGGGGTGTACATTGCCTATTGCCCTGTGACAGCTGGGGTAGGCTCCAGCTCCAACCATGAATTGGATTAGCTGAAGAAAACGGATGGATGGATGGAAAATAATATTCAAGCTATTCAACAAATCCAAGTTACAATAATGTTTTAATTAATACTCTAGTAGCATGCATTTAGTCTCCATTTATTATGTTGGAGATTTGACCTGCTCAAGTAAGAATCAGCAGCAATTATCCCTCTCTGTGTTGTATCCTTAGAGTTCTGATAAAACTGAATCTCAGTGAGCAAATACAACATGATGTTCTAGTAATTGCAATCGTTTGTGAGTTTGTTTGTTTTTGTTGTTTTGAAATTTGGGTAAATTGACCCTCAAGAGTAATCAGCCATAAACAGTTGGAGAAGTCATTTGAAATTTGATTGGTTTTTGCCTCCTTACAGGAAAGCAGGCTTAGTGTCACAGATGATACCCTCACACTTCAAGCAGAACATTTGGTGCTCTTTGAGGTTACCATAGCTACCCAACACAGTGAGACTGGATGTCCATGATGTTGATCAGCTCATAACTAGTGATGCATGCATGTATTCTGTGTCAAAGCAAACACCCCATAATAATCTACTGCATCATGAGTTGAAGTGAGCTAAGCGGGAAAATATCAGGTCATGTTACGTTCTCCTAACTTTTAGTAAAGAGAGGGAAATTTGGGAGACCAAACTTTAGTTTGGTGCACTACATTGTTTGCCACTGTTCTTGGAACAAAGCAACAACAATGAACAAATTAGTGAATTTTAAAGGTTTCATATCCTAATAAGTACTGAAGTCTCTGTGCTCGTGTTGAAAGGCAATTTATCTCTGAGCTCTCTTGTGCTAATTCACAGTTTATGAGGCTTGCCTTTGGGTCTTCACCAGCAGTTAACCACTTTCATAAACAGTGGGACTCTTTCCTAATTGCTTCAGGCTATGGTGGATGCAGAAATATTACACTTGATACACTGTGTTATAGTTTAAAAAAAAAGAGGTTGAGCAGATTAAGTCTGCAAAAAACAAAAAGATATTGGATGTGTCTTTTATGAAACTTCAGTGTTGATGATTAATATTACAGATTCTACTTCTACAACCCACAAAAGAATTTTATACCTATACAGAGAAACATATAATTTGTCTACATTTCAGTTGAATGAGCTGACCTTTAATCAAATAAATATGTTCCTTGCAGGTACTGGGTGGTACCGAGAGAGATATATAGGTCACTACAATATCCGTATAATGAAGATGAGATTAAAAAAAAAATTCAGTGAGTTAATGCAATAACACATATATATACATATACATTCAGAGTATTCCCAGTGATGTATTCACTTTGGGAAATGCAGTATAATAGTCCTTCTAATTAATCATGGGATGGATAATAACCGTTAGCTACTCAATACTTGAATGGGTGTTATTCTCTCACATATGCATATTTGTGTTCCAGTCTGATTTTATTTATTCCCTCGACAAAACAGTCATACATGAAAATTATGAATAGATTATAAAACATGTATAAAGCCGTTTGCTAATTTTCAACCATATCTCTCTGCCTTCCTACACACCACTGGTATCAAATGATGGTTGTCATAGCAACAGGCTCACAAGCAACAACAGGGCTTTTGGAAGACAAATACATATCAGCATAACAGAAAATCTCTCTTATCCACATTTTCTGTCTACAAACCTGTCTGAACTCTGGTAACGAATGGTACTCTGGTACTCTCATTAACAAATTTCCACACAAACTCTGTAAATGTGGGCAAATTGGTGGGTTTTGGTCACTGAAAATACGTGACATTTAAAGAATGCATGGAAAGTGTCTCCTTGGTATTCGGTACAGCAGGACAGCCATGTGTTTGAATGTAATCAGGAAAGCTGGCGTCTTTCTGTTTGAAGTTTATGATCAGTATGAACTCCTTGGGCTGCTCTGATGTGTCCTTTGGGTATAAGGAACTCTGAAAAAGTTTGAGTATTTCATACTTGAAAAACAAATATAACTCAAAAAAATATAATTTTAATACTGAAATATAAGTAGAATTTAAAGGAGACTTAAAGATTTTTATGCTTGAAAGCAGTTAAGACATAATTCTTAATTGTTATTGTTATTGGCTTGACCATAAGGTTACCACAAGAAAGTCATGTAATTTGTTTAACAGCTACTATATTGGGCAAGGTATACAGCCCATATAACAACTGTTTTGTCCATTCATTCCAAATACTTTCAAGGCATTTAAATATATCACACACTGTAAAATTGCTTCCAAAACTGGGACATGGTGTGAAATTTAAAAGTTGACACATTCTCAGCAAATGTTAAGTGTGACTTTTACAAGCTGAAGGAGCCAAAACCATTGTCAGGCTAGATTGTTCCTGGGCAGGAAACTAGCAAAGCAGGAAATTCTTCCAACACTTGTTAACAGCCTTGAAGGTAGGGACTGGTCAGCCAGGTTATCACCGTTTTTCTCTCTTTTTGAAATTTGTTGTTACTGAGATGATGGAATTAATGTAATTTTCAATTACTTTTTCAATGAAATACTTTTGCTAGTTTATACATACTTTATATCTTGTTTATGCGACTAAAACAGCAAATGTTATAGAAGAATAGATAAATATCACAGAAAACTTCCATTTAGATTATTGGTTATCGAGATAAGACGCTCAGATGTACTTTAATGAAAATGAAAAATTGGGAAAATCAAATACATATTTACATATGTATATTGATATACGTGCATTGTATATAAATGTATTATTAATGTAAATACATGTATTAAAGCATTAATAATAAAATACAAATAAAATAAAAACTTTTGAATTGGCTGAATTATCATTAAAAAAAAAAAAATCGAAATTTTGCTACCCCAAACCCATCTTTCCTGTCCAACCATGGTCAAAATATTTACAGGTTTATGCAAATAATGCAGACTGCTTCATGCCAGAGTGAAAAAGAAGCTCTGTAACAATGCTGTATACATAGACAAAGCATACAGTAGACCAGGGGTGAGCAATTAAGATTCCCAGGGGCCATGTGAGAAACTGGAACTGTTGTGGAGGATTGCACCAATAAGCTGAACACAGTTCTGCTCAATATTAATTTTATCTCTTTAAGAACTGCTACTGGTAAGAGTAGATGTTACAATTAAGCCCTAATTGTGGCCTGCTGGGAAAATCAATTGCTCTGCCCTGCAGATGCACAAAGATATATACAGGACCAAACACTGAGACTGCATGTAAGAAGTGCCCTTTAGAAATTTGGTTAAGGTTCATCATGTATTAGGTTTGCCCAAATAACTGGGAAGGTCCGGTTTGGTGGAGCTTATACTCTCACATTTGCTGGTTTGACAAATGGGAGACAGTTGTGCAGTTGTACAACCTTGATAAACAACAGTAATGACTCAGTGTTCTTCTTGCATTATACCTTTTTAACAGCAGCCAATTTGGGCTGAAAAAGTAGTTAATAACACCACAGGTGTTACTAATTAAACTAATTATGGTTGCTGTGTGAAAAGTTTATTTCAGCTGAATCTGGATGTTTAAGGTTTGTCTAATGGGTTGTCCTACGGACAGATCGATCCATATTTAAGTTTAAAGAGAAAGGAAAGCCATTAGCATGCCATGAGTTCAGGATTTTATTCTGTCACCTAAAAATACCATGGGCCAAAGATGTATCCATAAATAACCAAACTCAGTGTGGAGAAAGCATAGCATAGCACAGAACAGCATTGTGCCAACACATAGCAAGTCACATCATTCAGAATAAGAATGCGGAAAAAGAACTTGTTTTTATTTTAATTATGAGCAACTAATATACATTATTAAATCATCATACTAAGGTAATGATGTGTTTTCTTCACTCAATGTTATTATATTTTTAATAGGACATTAAAGGACAATATTGTGTTTTTTTCCTGTTATTGGTACATCAACAGTTAGCCTGCTCTATAAAAATAAAGTCAGTAATAAAATATAATGCATGCACAAAGCACCTGTCCAACATGAAAGAAGTGCATGCCCATGAATACCTATACATCACATACAGGTTTGCAAGTTGACTCACATTAATCACGTTTTAAACCCATTAGATGATGACAAACTTGATGGTAAAATTTTAACAAACATATTTTCTTTTATTTACAATATTTTATCACGCATTCACATTAAAGAGTATTTATCAGCTAAAAGGAATTCTCCATTATTTTAGTTATATAATAACAATATTTGGCATATACATAAAAAATACCTTCTAGCTGTCACTATGGAAGCAACTTCTAACCATCAGTTTCACAGTAGGCACAACTTTGTGGGCCTATGCACGATTCCACTGAAATAGAAGGAGGATAAAAGGAGTCAGGGACGATACACCTGTGTGACTGAAGTTAAAACTGTAGGAACGTATGCATGATCTACAGAGTTTCTATGTGCATGTACATTTTCACGGTTACCCGCGCCACTGAGTCATCAGAGTGCATGAGTTTTGATGGCAATGACTGGATACAGTATTAGAATGCATTCAATATTTAATCACATTTAATTACATTTGTGTTGTTATCATAATAACACATTCAGTATGTGGATGAATACTGTAATTCACATGTGTGTTTTGTAAGCCAGAAAATGCATTAGCGCACTGATGATGGCTAATGAAAAACTCCAAATGGGAAAAAAAACCCCAAGAACAGTTAACTGTGTGTATGGCCTTGTGGTTCTAAAGCACTTTCATTGCTCTGCAAATTTGTGTTTGCTTTTCAATATAATCCCATCTGTGGAGACATTCACTCAGAGAGCAGAGACAGGAACAAACAGAACACTTCTCTCCATCTGTGACCTCCCAACTCCTCATCCTCCCTCTGAATGCATTGCAACAATGGAGAAGCGCAAGGGAGAGGGAGGAAGACTGCCTCGCTATTCAGGTAGCTACTGATGGTACACAAGCTCAAGGATAGAGGACTGAATTCAGAGAACAGACATAAGAAAGCCTGCAACATGCATGCAAGATATTCTAAAAAGAAAACATGGATTTTTAACATGCAAAGGATTCCATTCCATTAGTTCATTACTTCAATATTAACAAGAAAATACCAGATAACCTATTATATATAATTTTACAATTAAATAAAAAAGAAGAACTTTAGAGCACTGTGAAATTAATTCCTTTTGACTGCATAATATTTTAGTATTCTGTAATTTGAAATATTGAGTAAATATTATGTACACAAATACAGAAGATTTTAAATTTGATTTATTAAATGTTACATGAATGTATACAAAGGTATACAAGAAGAAAGCTGATGAACGCTATGCAAATGTATTAGTATGTAATTAAGCTTGCACAATCTTGTTATAGTGTTGTATTTTCTTTCCCTTTCTCTCTCAGCAGATTTTTTTCTTTTTCTGAGCAACGTCTTGAAAAACAGGGAGACCTTGATCAATGATGAAAACCTCAGACTGTGAATTGCATGCACAGCCCAAACACCTGCAGGGAGTAGCTCAACAACTGTGAATCAGGTAAGTTCATTTTATTTTCTCTTGCTTCCTGGGCCTTTTTATACCAAGTGATGCA
The DNA here is from genome assembly GCA_015107715.1 of Tylochromis polylepis. Classification (NCBI taxonomy): domain Eukaryota; kingdom Metazoa; phylum Chordata; class Actinopteri; order Cichliformes; family Cichlidae; genus Tylochromis; species Tylochromis polylepis. Next base: position 19,939 of record VVHJ01015271.1, on the reverse strand, counting down.
ATGCAGATCACCTGCAACTTCACTAAATAACTGTACTGTATCATAACCATCATATCAGTCACAGACAAACCGCAGGAAGCTTGTTCTGCAGAAGTTTGTTGCCTTTCTGGTGTTTGAAGATCAGTCGCCAAATGCTGTTCTTTTTAATTCACTCTTGTTTATCTGTATATTAAAAAAACTCAGAGGAGTGTGTCTGATCAGATACCTCCAACATAAAAACCAAATGCTGAACATGTCACTCAGCACATCATCATCAGCCAAAATAAACTGGCAACTGCATCCGTGACATTACAAACAGTGGAACATTTAGGTGCTGGCATCTTATCTGTTCCTTCAGCTCCTAATTTTCAACAAAAAGGTCTCTATTCATATGCAGTTACTCTGGAAGATTCTACAGCTAACTTACACTGCATATCTATGATAATATTTAATTTATAGTAAATTATCTTATTTTAGCTATGGAACTGAATACACAAAGTAAGTGTGCAAATTATGTTTGTTATGTGTTTAGATCCACTGAAATCTTAAAGTTAGTTACGTCTCTGGTCCAGTTTGCCACAGATCACACAACAGCTGCTGTATGATACTTTGCAGATTTCAACCAACTCTGCTCCAAAACCAGGGCAGTGTGAAATAAATGTTTAAATTATTTATAAATATATACTGTTGTAGACAACAAAAGGAATTTTAGACCAGACACTTTAGGGGTCTGCTCTCTGTTCAGTTCAGCTATTCCCCATCACTGTGAGTTTGGATGGGAAGGTGTTTGTGTGTCTGTGTGTGCAAAGAGAAGGAAGAACATTCAGTATTTAGTGGTTCTGAATAAACAGACCAGCTGAAACTCTGTGGTTATGCTGAGGGTTGCTTTGAATTTCACTGAATAGTTAGCTATAAAATAATATTTACTTAATGATTGTCCCTCCATCATTTGACTTATTTTACTCCTAATTATTAATGTGTATTATACGTACTACATCTACTGTTTATAAGGTTGGGGAAACTGAAAACATAACATCCAGATGAAAAGAATAAACTTTTGGCATTTACTTACCTGGATGACTGAGCATGCATCAAGAGGTTCCTGTTGGAAAAACTACCAAATGTCTGCTATTGTTCTGTCCTCAGGCTTAACCTGGTATGGACTAATGCCACGTTTACATTTACATTTACATTTGGATAATAACCTGGTTCAAACTTGCATCAGCATTCATTGCAACACTGACATCATTATCACAAGTGGGAAGCAGAGATTTCCCTGATGTTTAGTATTTCTGATTTAGTGCCTTAAAAGTCAAACATAAATGAGTCTGTGTATGTGTGTGGGAAAAAAAATTTAAAATACATGGGTACTTTCTAAAGAAAATACATTCAAGTTGTACAATTTGGATTGTGGGATTATGTGTTTGAGGAACATCAACATCAGTGTCGTAAATATTAGGAGCATTTTATTTAAAATCCTTCTGCAAGGCCACCAATTACACAAAATTCAGTAACAGATCACAGGGCAACCCATTTTAAGCTATGTGGTAGTGCTGGTCATCAGTTTGTTCAATTTCAGCAAGCAACAAATGAGTCGACTGTAGCTTCACCTGAAGTCCATTAAGAGATCTGTTTGTCACACATAGTCAGCCGAGCACACTTACTTTCACTTTTTACCACATACTTCACATTTATAGTGTCTTTTTGTAGTGCTAAACCTGGCAGTTGCTCAGTATATCTGCTGAAATCAAAACGCAAAGAGAAAAGAGAAATATTGTCACAGGAGAAAAAATATCACTTTGATTTCTGTATCATAAAAAAAACAGTGTAAAAAAAGTTTTCATTGTTCATTCCCAAAATTTATTTCATTTTTTAATTAAAATCCCTGCTACATCACAAATATTTTTTTGTAAAGACTGATGGTTTATAGCGCTTGTCTATAGGAACAGTTAAGTTACGTGCTGTGTCTTTCTACTGCTTTAGGTTCATTGTGTTGAAGCATAGAGTGCTTACTGCATGAGTTCATGCTCATGACATACTGTCTAAAAATACTTTTTAAAATGATCTGAATAAAAAAGGTTGATAGCAAAACCATTTTTTAAATTCCTGTAGGTCATTAGTAACATAAATACAAAAGACATCCTATGTATGCTTCAACATTACTTAAATAAAGGCATCTTACACAATGTTCATAGGAAAAAAATCCAGATTTTTACTTTCTCTTTAGTCTTTTAGGCCTGCCCATTAGATTTTCTTTCCAAAACCTGGACCTGAGTGTAACCAGAGCTTGTCATTATTGCTACCACCTTTACAGTACCTAAAGGCAAGGGATGGAAAAAAAATAATCTTTTTTTAGATCCATAAATTATTCATAGAGAGTATTACAAATGCTAGATACACAGATTAGGTATGAGGCATGCAGTTTTCACTCTGGTTGAGCTAACATTATTCAGACCTCAAACGGTTTTGTGTTTTGCCTCTCATCTACCTGGCAGAGAACAAGCGCTGCACTACCTCAGACCTGTGTCAATGCACTCAGCACCATTTTCATCTTTGGCTTTGACGATTCACTTTCATGAAGAACTTTTGTACTTTCTATGGTGCTCTGAATAAAATTTTAAATTGATTTTTTAAAAAGCTGGAATGTTCCTGTTTGCCCATCTGCAGTAGGTTTTTTCATACTGTTTATTCACAATAATGCAAAGTCTTTTTGGAGAAGATTATATGGAATCAAGCTTTTTGTATAAAACCCCACTTTACTGTGGAAGCTAGTGAAAAGATCAGATCAGTCAGATATTCTGAGTCTGTGAAAATAAACTATCAGGTTGAAGACACATTGCTGTGTCAGTATATAAGATTAAAATCAGTACCCATATAATAAATGACCTTCGAATGTCCTATGTACTACGGAGATTTTAATTAAAAGCAAAAGACACAGAAATTCATCATAATGCACTGCAAGTTACATTTTACTGATTGAAATGAAAAGACCATAATTTGTTACATTCACTCAGGGAAACTGTGAATCTGGTTATCTGAGGTTTAGATAAATATAGTTGTCCCGATTGTGCGACACCTTTGTGTGGAGACGACTGCTGTAGTGCAGAGCATCACTGCACCAGCAGCTCAAGTTTTCTTCAGAATAAGGCATTTGTTGCCCTCTAGTGATAATAACAGGCATGGACGTGTTTCTACACAGCACAGAAAGCTCACTTTTATAGCTCTGGGCGCAGAGCTTTTTTTGTATCAGAGGCTCCACATTTGTGTAGACTGAGTTATTCTACATATGTGATGTAAGATGCACACATCCCCTCTTTTTAAGTCTACATGCTATAGACCTAAATAAAACAATTTAAGTTAGCCCATATGGCAAGAAAATTGTAGCGCAAACATGAAAACTGTTAACCCCTGAGCACAAGTCAGTATTCATACATCCCCAAAGTTTAATGTACTGATTTAGAGACATACTACATGTGTGAATAACACCATGTACGTACCACTTAACCCTATTCTGCAAGTCTAGGAACAAGGCCCTATTTTACATTCATTTTGTCTCATTCACGCTTTTGTTATAGAAAATACGTCTTTTTTTTTTCTCCAGTTAGAGTTTATAATGCCTACAGTGTCAAATAAATCAGTAGCGAAATGTTCAACGTGCTCGGGTTTATACACATAAAAAATTTATATGGTGAAGAAAGCAATCCTTTTCTCTTGTATGTTTTCCAACTCTGGATGCTGTGATCAGCCAGAGAGGTTTATGTCATTGCACCCTCAGCTGGCAGCATGAGTGTCTGTGTCCAAGTCTGAGGTCACAGCCTCATTTCCAATAAGGGAGGGGTAAGGCCTTGACTGGTCTAAGTTGACGTAGGTAACCTTCAAACTGATGTAGTGCTCTCCTTTCAGATTGGACAGGATGTGTTGTACTTCAGTAGCCAAACTACGGAAGGTAGGTCTACACTCAGGCTCCGGGTCCCAACATGCCAGCATGATTACATAGCTGTGGAATGAGTAATTGCGTAAATTATTGAATGAAAAGCTGAGTATATAAAAGGGTAAGCAGGTGAAGACACTACTGAATAATGGGCATTATTTTTTCTCAAATACAAAGTAACATAGGATTAAATCCCTGCAATTTAGAGGTATGGAGGGTGGAACTGAGCCCACTAAGGACATTAAAATGAGATAATAATGCCTATATGTTACAGGATAAAGGGTGCTCATTCTTACAGGGTGTCTGGGCAATACTGTGGCTGCAGAAGCCGACGTCCCTTCAACAAGTACTGCGTGATGTCATAGGGGTCCACCTCCGGATACGGGCTAGCACCTCTGGTTAACAGCTCCCACAGTAAGATGCCATATGACCACTGTGGAATGAATAAGGAATATACATTATATATATATATATATATATTGGCTTGATTAATTAAGCAAGCACACTTACAACATCAGACTTGGTTGTGAACTTCTGTGTTTGCAGGCTTTCGATGGCCATCCACTTTACTGGGAGCTTCACGCTTTTGTGATCTTGAATGCTGTAGTACTCCTTGTCGTAGACGTCCCTTGCCATACCAAAGTCAGCCACCTTTACTGTGAAGTTTTCATCCAGCCTGTCAAGATAAAACATCTTAAGAATGGACTTTCTTTTTCAAATAACATATTTCTACTTTACATTTCTAACATGCAGACTAAGTGCATGTGTGCAATGAGTGTTAGTCAGTATCAATCATATTCTCTATGATGAGATCTAATGGTGTAAGTTTATACACGTTGAGTGATCTATGTGTTTATCATCTTTCAGGTAGACAACAGAATCTAAAATGAAAATGATTTTTTTTTAAAAATCATGTTACTGTACATTAGTTACTTTTACCTAATACTTTTTTTTAACATTGCATAAAATAACTAATAATTTTAAAAGATGTCTAAAAGCTGATGAGTTTATTCCCAGATTTGTAATGAACATCAATTATTAAAATGGCTAAAACTGCAGAATTATTTCCCCCAACAACGAATAAGGTTCTTGTAGGGAGACACAGTCTTTCATATCAAGGCCAGTAATCAGTGCATGAGTCGTACTCACATGCAGTTACGCGCAGCCAGGTCTCTGTGAACAAATTTTTTTTGGGCTAAGTATTCCATTCCCCTGGCAACCTGAAGACCAAACCCAATCAAGTCTTTCACTGTTGGATTCTGTGAAGGACAAAGAGTTTGTAAAAATAAAAAAAAATAAAGAGATCTAAGGACATGCTCTGAAATGCTAAAACTTCTAATGAGGTGAACAGAGCATCTTAACAGTCCCCCCAGTTTAACGTACCCTTTTCTCAGAACGGATGAAATGGCGCAGATCTCCATGCTTCATATACGGCAAAACCACCAGGGGGAGCCCTTCTTTGGGCAGCATGATGCCCAGCAGTGACAGTATGTTAGGGTGGTGAAAGCCTTTCATAATGATCCCCTCTCTGAGGAACTGGTCTACTTCACCCAAATCTGTTATCCCTGTTAATATAACACATATAATAAAATACTTTAATCTACCAGCCAGCATCTCACATAACACTAATTTCTTTTATAAAATAAACTGATATTCACTTACGGTTCAGTGACTTAATAGCACAGTGGACTTCTTTCTTGTTGCTGTCTAACAGGTATCCATGATAAACTGTCCCAAAGTGACCTATATTAGAAGTAAAAAATGCCTTGTAGGAATTCTGTGCTAAATTGGAATAAAAACGCCATTTTAAAAGAAACAAACTAGCAATAATGATTGTACAATACTGAGGCTCACCTTTGCCAATAATCTGACTATCCTCAATTGAGAGCATCTCAGGTGGGATTAGCACATCTTTGACCTCTTCAAGAAGATTGGAATTCAGGCTAACCATTGAGATATTGTCTTGTGGCATCAAAGGAACAGACAGATGATCAGAGCTGGCAGTGTACAACAAACCTTGGAAAGCCAGTCCTGCTGAACCTGAAGTTTGACAGTGCAGATCTACTGTAACGCATTAGAGGAAAAACACAAACAGGCAAAGAAATAAAAATAAATCAGCTGACTATAAATCAACTTGAAGTTGACCAATAATCCAATTCAGTGTAACTGCTCCTCTAAAACTCTAAATATAAAAAAAAAACTTTATTAGTCAAGGTCTTCTTTGTCACATTAAACTGAATAAGTTCATGAATTTGAATGTTTCACCTTGTCTGTAGTCACCTGCTGAAGAAGAAGCATTGTTGTTGCCCAGGTGTACGTTATGTGACATCATTGCTGATAAACGATTCTCTATGGTGGCTGGAGGGGTAAAGTCAATAAATCAAAATCAATCAACAAAGAAAAAATTATAGAAATAGACAGGACAAAATACATTCTGAAGGTGTGTCTAGAAATTAAAAATAATAGCATGGTCATTTTTATAACAGCTTTTAGAATACACAGTTACAAGGCGCTTCACACCAACTGCTAGAATATGATCTCAGTGGATGAGCTGAAACCTTAAATCAGGAGCTTGGCCATGTAGAGCTTCATATGTATAATTACATGGTTTTTTTTTAATACATTGTGAATGTCACTGGAAGCAGGTGAAGGGAAGGATGCATAGGGGGTAATGTGCAAAGCACCAGCTGTATTTTGTTAGCCGAAGGTCGGCTAAGAACGACTGAGAGATCCACGTAAAAAACTGAGTTCCAGTAATTAAAATTAGTTGCACGATTACTCAGTGAAGTATCTTGGTTTATTGAAATGTATCAAGAAATAGCAAAGTCTTTCTCACCTCTCTTTTTTTTCCTTAAATGAATCATCACAATTAATGCAAGGGCAGCACCTAATACCAGTGCAGCAATGATGCCCAGGACAATGCCTGCAATCGCATTTTTGTTGAAACTGTCATCAAAGACCACTGTACCCACATCATAAACTTCATGGTTCACAAACACCTGCAGCAGTGGAAAATATGATCCCTCTTGTTAAATACATTTACTTAAATATCAGTTTCCATAAGTGATTTAGGATGGCTTAAACAGATGATTCTTACCTTAACAGGCAGCCCATCGCTGGGAACAACCAGGCCTTTAGGAATCCTGCAGGTCAGCTCATTTGACAAAACCTGAGCTCTGCAGAGCACATCACCAATGGTCATTGTGATCTCCATACATGTTTGTACTGTATCCAATTTTTTATGCTGTTACAAATTGAAAAAGGGTTTAAATATTAAAACACAAATGGTAATTGTTGTCTTGTGTAGAATATTATGTTGAAGAACGCAACTACTGTTACTGAGGTTTTTGTACAAACAGCCAAACAAATGACAAAGTGGGAAAAACTGCGCACGAGTGTGTGAACATACGTGCAGTGAAACCTCGGTGTCTCCTGGTTTAAGAAGTAATATATTGTCATCGTTTTCAAAGGGAATGACTTTGGCATTAGGATGGTAGTAAAAGCGTCTTTTCCAGACGTCATTTTTCCCATCTATGTGAATAGAAAGCGCTCCAGTTTCAAAACTGGTATCTGGAATTTCTTCTGGAAAAGCAGGAACCCAGCACTCCATCTGTGTGGCATTTCTTGTGCCATTACAAACCTAAAACAAATAAATAATATGCTGTTTGCAATCAACTATAACTTGAGAGGGGTTTTTTTATTTTACTTTTCTGTTTACTAAACAAAAACTGTAAACTTAGTTTGCATTGAACCAAATAAAAAATAATTAACTGACTAATGTAATAACATTTGTAAAAATCCCAGTAAAGTTTTACAAAACTTGACTTACCTGTTGAAGAGGCTCACTAAGGTGAGATTTTTGAGTGTACTCAACCACAATTTTGTGAGCGACGTCAAGATTCTGACCTTCTATCACCAGCTTGGAGCCTCTGTAAGGCAATATAAATGAGCATACCTGCTAGTTTTGATGAGGAACTTGGTGGTAAGCCTATTAGTTAGACCAGTTTAGTGTCATACCTTTGGAAACTGCAATTTGGAAATACAGAGGTTATAACAGGATTGTTCTTGTAGGAAAACACCTTAGTGTCAGTCACTTGAAGGCTGTCAATAATGACTTTCACAGGTAGTTCCCCAACAGCTTCAGCAGCTTCTGTGTGGCAGATGATTGAAGACAAAATCCCCTTTCCTTCAGAAACACTGAAAGCAATAGAAACTCAAATAACCAACTATACGTAACTGCACATCAAAACCAATGTGTTGTAGCAGTCTATGTCACTCACTTTTGAATGGTGCAGTTTTTGTCTCCAATGGTGACATTTCTTGTTACTCCTGAATTAAGATATCTGCCTGTCAATGTAACCGCTGTTCCTCCAAACATGGGCCCGTAATCAGGCTTGATTTCTGTTATGCTGGGTGTCTAATTAGAAACACACAAAGTAAATCACATTGTGATTCTGAAATGCATTACAGAAATTATTTTTGATAATTAGACAAGAGAATGGATGATGCCATTTTAAAAATTAATCTCACCACAAATGACAAGCCAGAAATCTGAGCTGTGCCTTCAACTGAGTAAATGCCCTCCACTTCTCCCTCATGCACTTCTAGAGTGATGTTGAGGCCCTGGTTTGGTGATTCTTCCTTGATTTTGCACACTAGTCTGTATTAGAGACACAAGGAATGACATGTCTGTTAGTTCTGTGAGAGAACGTGAGCCATCAGATGATTCCTATAAAGGGATGACGAACAACAAACAAGATAAAATACAAATCATGTGAGAGAGAAGATAAAAGTTAATGACATGCAATAGCGTCACATTTAGGAGTGGCGACTGAAAAGAGGGTCGTCAAGGTTAAGTGCTCAGTGCATTATGAGAACTCCTCTAACAGCCTGGCGTATAGCAGCATATATGAAGGATGGTCGAGGATCAGCCTTAATTAAAGCTATGAAAAGCTTCATTTAGGAAACTATAGGAAAAAATAAGCCTGTACTCTGAGACCCAAGAGGTCAACTAAATTCAATAAGGACGAACTGTATTCACTCATCTGCCTGCTTTCCTGGATGTTTGGTTGCTTTTCTGTTCTTTACATCACTACGCTGTCAGTCTCAACACTGTCATTGTTATTCTCATCCAATAATCTTCTTCCCTGCCTCCTCTGAGCCAATCAGCTTCCACTTTGCCTGGTTTAAATCTGTGCTCTCCATCCTTCTGCCTTTCAGACTCTCATTCGTGCAACCCACCTCCTCCCCACCCCCACCTCACAGACACCTCAGTGAGAGCTTCATCTAAGCCTCAGTCTTCATTTCACCACCACCAGCATCTAGACTCCGGGGGGTCCTGTCCTAAATCCTTTCACCGCTGGGATTCCATTCTGCCACGATGGGTCATAGGGTCTAATCGCTAAATACATTCATTTCTCTATCTGAATAAAAAATGTTCAGCTCTTCCAAGTAATCGCTCCTTATTGAAATGGTGCTTTGAGGTGTTTTAAAAACCGTTGAGTTTGATGATTCACGGTTTTCTTCATGAAAAGAAGGATTTTAAATCCAAACCTGGATTTGATATTTAGCATCACTCTAAGATGGGATTTCCACAAATTTGTGCACTATTATACAGATAAGAGAAAATAGTCCTAGAGATTGTTTAGTGTGAGAGTTAAAGGACAAATCGTGGTCAAAAATGAAAGGCTGCTCACAGTAGTGGAGGCCAAGTTAAACTAATGAGTCAAATAAACCTACACTAACACAATACCACAAGCTGAAAGCAGGGCTGTTTATGAAAAACAAAACTTTAAGAAAAAAACACATTATTGGAGAGACATGGTTTTCATGTGGGATACATTGTTATAATTTTCTTTTAACATGTCTGTAAACAACAAAGTCAGTGTTGGTTTGTTCATAAAAGGGCATTTGTTTTATTTAATGGACCAGCATTGGAAGAGCACCTATTCTGGTTCTAGTGACCACTTGCAGCAATCTGGCTGCTAAAAGAACCATCCATTGCATGTGTTGCTAAAAATATATAGCAAATTGTACTTTTAATCTCTCAGTTTGGCAGAGGCTCTACAATATAGTGCATCAGGAAAATCTGCTCAATCAAAAAATGTAGAGCTACTTATCCCTTTGTGAATAAGTGAGCAGCTGAAAGCAGCTTTAATCTGTCTGTTTTGCACAATAATTTGACCAAAGATGTCACTGTGATGATAAGAACAGAAGTTTATATGTCTGAATTAACACTTCAGTTATGTAACCAGTAAAAAGCTCAATACCATCACTTTTTTTAAGTCTAAGGCACCAAAACTATTGAGCAGCACTTCCAACATGAGGAAATGGACTACGTGTGGGATTATAAATGGAATATTTTGCCTCTGAACTACTCACCTGCCACTATTGCTCTTTTTAGGCAGGACATCACACACGGTCCCCGAGCCCACAGTAACGATGTGGGTTACACCGCTGATGATGGCCAGTTGCAGAGAAGACTGAAATTCTGAACCGCACAGCGTCACTTCTGTCACACCACCAGCAGGGGCCATTTTAGGAAAAAGCTGGAAAAATAAAATTGCCACCATAAATCAGCAGCTAATTATGTGTATGTATAATCAGTGTGACTAAATGAACTTTGTGACTCATTTTGTTTAAACATGTAATGGCTTATCACAGAGTTACACAGAGTGGCAGATCTACCTCTGTTATGACAGGTGCGCAAGACTTTTTGTTCCACTGTGAGCTACACTCCTCCTGCCTTGAGCAGATTCCTGAACACCAGCCACAGTTCATGAAAGATGGAGCGTTCAAACACATGGGGCATGTCTGAAAATGTGCACATCCTGGTCCTGTAGAGGGCACCCTGAACATCTTGATCAGGGAGAGAGTAAGATGAGGCTGTTATAAAAGACATACAAGACAAAATTCATCAAGCGATAAGCAGTACCTGTGGCAGGTATTACAAGTGTTACCTTATTTCCAACCACAAAGAGAAGTGAATCCTCAGAGAACATGGCTACATTCCTTGATACTGCAGTCTCTCCCAGTGAATAGTTGGCAAAAATAATACGCTTATAGAGACTCAGAATCACCTAAACATGTGATATAGAGAGGTAATGTCACAAGGATTCATGGAAATCATAACAAAAACATCTATATTCAGTACTTTATAATTCATTCAACTCCAGCGAACTCTCTAGCTCAACGCATAAAGATACCACGTTGTTACCTGGAGTATCCTGCCATCTGACGTGCCAAAATGGCCCACTGTATGATTCCCAATCGTGTTCACCAGAACTGAAGTAAACAGGACATTTCTCATCTCGCTGTTGAAGAGATCTACTCTGTGATATGGCTTTGAGACCAGAGTGGGCTTATCAGCGCATCTGTTATCAAAGTTCTGTACAAGCAGAAAACAACACATTTACACATGGGCAGCACAAGGAGTTTCAACTTCAGCTTATCTGCCTCTCAGCACTGGGCTCGTTCTAGAATAAATACATGAATACATGTTTGTGTGACAAGAAAAAGGGACAGAAAAAAAATATCTTAATTTTATTCATTTATAGAGGAAGTGCTGTCGTTTCCTCCAGTCGTGGTAACAAGCCGTGAGTAGAAAGTCATAAAACAGCAGTGACCTCAGGTCTGTTGACTTGGTGACTGTTTCTCAGAGTAATTTCTGTCTTCTACTGAAGCTAGACACTTGCATGGTGGGTGTGCAAAACATGAGTTAGGCTTGTTTAAAAAAAAATTCAGTATCCAGAAAAAAGCAGGATTTGCAAGACTAGTGAGGTAATTTAGCTGACCTGCTCTAGCATGCCCAGATTTGAGTTCTCGCTTGAATGTCCAATATTCACACCATTTGAGCTTTTCAGCCTTTAATGCTTAAACAGAAATACAGTTCATTGTATTGAACACACCAGATTCAATAAATAAGAATTTGGGATTCTAAAGACAGCTTCATGACTCTAACCAATATTTTTGACTGAGTGATTGTATTTCCTCCTTGCCCCTCACTTCTTTCATATTCATCCCATTTCCTACTCAAATAGAGATGAGTACAGTCCAACACTGACCCTCCCCTTGAAATTCCACCTTTTTATCAGCAAGATTTATAGCTTGTGTTTCTTGGCACACATTCCCGTAGGTGTACATGTCTGTGGGAGCTCAAAGGACACAGACTGAACTCCATAAAAGGAAAGACCACACCTTTATTTTATTTTGACGTGAGGAACCATAGCTGAATTCAAGGTGTTTCAAGACAGAGGTCTGCATGTTCTTTTAAGGTTGAACATGCCAAGCCGCCTTTACCTTCCAGTACCTTTCTCTTCTGTATTGATTTGTGTATTTGGAAGTGGGGGAGGAAATATTCCACAGTGAAATTCACTAACTTGCTGGGACTAGAAGGACATGTGTGCTGCCCTGAGGCAGTTTGTGTCCTGTCAGTTATTGGTTTTAAAATGAAAGGAACTGAAAATGTTTTTACACCAAAGCCTTGTACTGGAAACAGCTCACACCTTTTCACTGAGAAAGACTGAAACTTACTGAGCAGTGACTGAAACAGAACAGAGTAATGGTGTGGCAACATGCAGGTCACACCATTGACTCATCCACCCCTCCCAGATCTCTCTCTCTCACACACACTCACCTTCATCAGATTTACCGCAGGCATACAGCATTCTAATTTTCAAGATTTACCTCATGGACTAACTTTAGTTTTACTTAGAATATACAATCCTTTATTGCTCAAGAAAATAATATTAGTGTAAACCCCCTTGCTCTCATCACAAATGACTTAATTTGTCTGGACGGACCACTTCCTGTCTGGGCATATAGTGACATTCTGACGACACTCAAGCATAAAAAAAGAGTTACTCACATCATGTGGGCAGCTCTCACACGGCTGGATGTGGCAGAGACCTCTGGACAGCTGCTCTTTACCTGCCTTACAGCAGGCCTCCACACCAATCTCAATGGCTTGGTTTATTTTAGTTAAAGGAAAGGCACAGAGGGCTGAGTTCTTCTGAGGCTGGCCATGCTTGTTTACCTCCGCAAACACCCCATACAAAATATTTTCTCCCTCAGCTACGCTCAGCTCATCAGCCAAGTCCTTCCCAACATGCCCGAAATGTGCTGCCTGTAATCCATTATAAACAGTGCCCTTGAAAGCCTCTCTCCGTCTTCTCCTGCGCTTTGGCACATACCGACATTCCAAGATGAGCTCTCTATACATCCACATCTCTGGATTAAAAATAGACAGTCGTCCCAGACGCGTCTGAAAAGCTGAATCACTTTTGGAGGGATTTTCCCTCTGCAAGGAAAGAAAGTAGACGTATTCCTTGGTAGAGAAACTGTAGATGTAATTAATGCTGTAAGAGTCACGTAGTCCAGGAAGCACTGTCAGGCTGTTTGCAACCATTTCAAAGCCATCGTCAGTTGCAAGTGGCCTCAGCACTGATAATGACCTCCTTGGATAATTCTGTGTTATTCTGTCATTGACAGAGGCAGCAACAAAAAAGTATGATATGTGTGCATCTTCAGCAATTGTGACCTTGGTGCCAAATGGGCTGGCCACACAGTCAGGACAGTTGGTTGGAGAGTTGTTTTCTTTTGTGTATAAACATTTAGGTCTAAGCCTTTCCAAGCCAAGCTCAATAAAGTAACAGATCCCATACTGAGTACTTCCACAAATGTACAAGTATGGCAATAAACTTCCGGCAGGATCCAAAAGCAGAATCTCGTTGTCTGTATCCACTGGGTCCTCGGGATCAACTTCTACATCGCATTCCAGACAGGTTTCACAATCAGGACTGCCTATAGGTCCAGTTTTTACCTCCCATATTTTATTCATAGAACTATTGACTCCCACTACTGCATTCTGATATCCAATGTAAACTTGTTTGCTATCCAGGTTCACTGCAATGTTCTGTATTGGTTTCTGGGTTTGGAAGTAGGGGAGGGAATATTTTACAGTGAAATCCACAGACCTCTGAGGTATAGAAGGACACGTGTGCTGTCCTGAGGCAGTTTGTGATTGCATCCATATCCATACTGTCAACAAGGCAGTCAAAGTGACCATCTCCACTTTATGGTCTGCTGTGATTAAATGCTACCTATAAGACAGTTTTCTCAAAGAAAACATTCTGGAGAACCAGCAGGAGCGCTGCAAGAAAAAGCAGAGAAGGAATGTTGAGATTTACCAGACAGGGAGCTGTACCACTGGATTCTCACATTCAACTGAGACTCTCTACTGGATACTGTAAACATTTTAGCTTACTTAACCTGAGACACAGCTGGGGAACTGAGGAAGGAGGAAAGTATCAGCTGCTTTTTTCCTTTTCCTTTTGAGGCTCTTGATTAAGCACTTCCTTATCTTCAGCTGTAAATGTCTCATTTTAAAAGGTGGTATTACCTAATATACACACCTGTAAAACCCAACAAGAATTTGGGAGGATAACGATACAATCTAAAGCAGACAAGAGACAACGTGCTGTAACATGTGGAGTAACTATGGGAGCGTTCAGCCCACCAAAACTACACAAAATATATACAGAGTAACAACTACATTACATGTGTCAAATACACAAATGTAATAGCTTTTATCAAAGCAAAACGCTCACAGAGGCTTATATAGGACTAAGTTACTATAAAGCTCATATTACTATATGACATAAATCCAAATGAAAAACGTGATACTACTACAGTTGGAATCATTTGTATTGACTCGAGCTGTTTGGATAGGAGTCATTAACGTGGACAAATAGCTGAAAGTTCTCCCGAACCAATAAAATGCGCTAAAAAAAAACCTTTAACAACGTCTTTAACAATTTTGAATCCCTCAGAGATACGTAAGCTAGCGAAGTTCCACTTACCTGACAGCGACTGAATACCTCTATCAATGAGTTTACACTGGCACTGGACTCTCCCATTCCATTAACACAAGCAGTCTTTGCGTCAAAAAACAGGAAGTTATTAAACCTTCGCAATAAAAGCATGCCAGGACAGCAGTCGCGTGTCAAACGGGTGATTTTTTTTAAGGTCATCAGAGCTACAGAGAGATTTACATTTTTACAATTGTATGATAATGTATGGGTAAATTATAAGCTAAATTTCAATTAAAAAAAATAAAAATTGTGGAAATTAATATCCTTACAAATCTGCCATTATCGTGTCATTATAATGTAATCAGTCCGCTTGCCACATAAAGGCACATCTATCTATCTGGAACAATACTCATTTGGTTATTATTCCATAACAAACGATAATTCGTGTCCTTTTTATGCTGCAAAAATGAAAATGACTGTCCGTTCAAACACGTTTTCCAATATGCATTAATGTTAGTTTTAAACTGTTAAAGACCGGAAATGCCGTCATCATTGTGACTCACTTGACTGTGGACTCTGATATTCCCCAAGTCCGCACTACCAAGCCGCGCCTGCAACGAGGAAGTACGAAGTAGTTGCGGAATTTGACCAACGCAAAAACATCCTCATCGTTTCCTCTCCAAGAGAGCTATTTCATATTTCATCCTGAAACATATTTCCAGTCAGACCTAAAATTTAGTGGATGAAAAAAAAAGTCTTGGCTTTTGAAAGCAGCGTGTAGCTTATATCAGCGCTTGAAGGACTTTGCCAAAAATGCATTGCTTTCAGATGAGGAATAGTTACTCCTCAGCAGCCAGGAAGTTATGGGAAGAATGTATTCCCTTCTCCAGACAGACCACCTAAAAACGTATTAGTGGCATAAAACAGACATTGAAAAACCTTAAGTTTGCTCTGTTGGATGATGGCACATGGAGCCTGTAGAACTTGAGGCCATAATCACCATCATTTTCATCAGTGTACCAACTGAAATGTTATAATGTGGCTTTATACTCCAAAGTTAAACATCTACTACTGAATCCAAAGTTCAAAGCGTATGCTTGCTGTGGTACTCAACAGACTTTCACATCCAGACCTAAAACCACAAAAATCCACAAGCAACCATTACTCCTAATATTACTGAAAAAGTTTGAGGTAGTGCAAGAGTATCAAAGCAAAAAAAAAAAAAAAAGGGATTTTTTTTTTAGCTCCAAAAAAAATTGCTGGAATGGGGCTTCAAATAGTGAGAGTGAGAGACTAATCAAACAATCTGCCAAAAACAATAGTGGTAAGGACATCATGTTTGCTCCTCAGATTACATCTGTGTAACTGACAACCTGACTCATGGGACATGGGCCAAGCAAGCAGACTTCGAGCACACTGCAGTTTAGATTTTGATTTGGCCCATACAAGGAAAAAAATCTGTTTTGTAAGTAGAAAAGAATGTTTCCAGATATTAAATCCCCAGAGGAGTGTTTAAAGTAAGGGTGTTCAAGTTTTTTTTAATTATTATTATCAAACTTTGTAAACGTGAGCGATATTAATTAACCATTTTGATAGTGGAACACAGGCCAAATAACTTACTTCTTTATTTATTCATTTCTTTCATCTGTATTTTCACAGTATTAACTTGTTATTTTGTGTTCAAGTCACTGTTATAACTAAATTTTTGAAACTGTACCATTTGAAATTTTGTGTTGTCTATGAACTGCAGCTATACCTTCAAAAATCTGGACATCCTAACATATAGTTAGTTACCCTGGTAGCCTCTTTCTTTCACTGTTTGATGATAACAATGAGTCACTTTTGGTCCATCCTACACATAAAGTACTACATTCAGTTTTTTTTTTCTTTGACTGCCAGACTGAGATTGTAGAAAATAATGACATAGACATTACGGAATACTAGTGTGTTTCTTTGTTACTGTCACCATAGTAATGCTAAAATTTACCTTCAGGCATATTTTTAGATACAGCATTTTTTAATTTTTATATTTTTTGCATTTATTTTTTCTTTCTAATCAATTACATACATTTCACTTCAGACTCCAGGATAGAAGTTATGTCCTACCTTGGCTATAAGTCTGTTTTTATTGATGTACGAGGGCATTCTGTGAGTTTCATTAAGGACTTGAATGTTTATGTCTTTAATCCTGCTTTTAGGCAAACATTTGACACTCAGATTTAAGACTCAGATTTATTTAGAGCTAAAGAGAAATTCAACGAGAGAAGCATAAATAATTCACTTGTACTTTCTACTTGCAGTGGAAAACATGAAAAAGTGAGAAACTTTTATTGTTACCCAACACTAAGTTGTTACAGAGGCACAGAGGGACAAAGGTTACAAAGTTTCGAGTCGCCCTCTAGTGGCCGTTATAGAAAGCGTTTCTTGGTAGGACCTTGCAGAGGCTGAAACGAAACTGAAATACTTTCCTGAAAACTGTTGCGTTTTTGTTTTTGTTTTTTTCGGGGTTTTTTTTTTTTTTTTTGGTCACAACCTG
>VVHJ01015269.1:1278-14259 GCA_015107715.1 Tylochromis polylepis | reverse complement strand
ACCCTCGGCTACCATCATGTAAGAGGACAAAAAGGTACTGGTACTACTTTCAACAACACATCTCTGTTTTTCTACATGATAAAGAAATGCTGCTGTAGTAAATGGAAGAAATCTGTCAGCATGACTCTCTTAAATGATAAGAAATGGAAAAAGTTTTGGTAAGTCATTGCCCAGACTGCAGACCCTCTATAAAAATAGAAACTTCTTCTGGAAATAGTAAAAAACACTGGAAATTTCCTGTTATTTAAATGTTTATCTATTACTTTGGTGTAGTATGAATGGCTATTGACAAAGTCTTTGTCATTAGGAAAAGCTTCCTTCACATTTTCCAAAGCCATCTAGTGGGCCAGATTGGAGTCTTTGATAGGCTGATTCTGGGCCCCGGGCCATATGTTTGACACCCTTGACACATCAGACACATCTTCTGTGATATGAGCCATTGGTTTCTGCACTAAAAGCTGCGCCTTTTAAAACTTGCACAACTTTTCATTTGAAGGCAAATGTTCTCCAGGTCCACTTTGCATTACACATTTTCAAGTTTTACTACTGCTTGGCTGGTAGCTTGCAAGTGTTTCCGGACAATTTGGTATTTTGCATACAAACTACGAGTGAGCGCAGCAATCTGCTGGCCACCAATGACAGGAAGAACCCTCTTTGTGACTGATTTCACCTAGCAACAGCTTGCAACCACTTACCAAACATTTTTGGAATACACATTTGTGCCTCGTGACCAGAGGTTGTATCTCTAGCACAGTCTGTAAATAGCCATCATGTAAAACACCTGTGCGGAGGCGCTGAATTCCTAGACGTCCATATTCCTTCCAGTGCTTATCCAAATCAAGCCGATGATCATACGCTTTAAAATTCTGACCTTCGTGTATACCCCATTTACACATTCATGTTAACATGCAGTCTGCATGCAAAGCAAATGCTAAATGTGTGTTGAATGCACTGTGAACAGAATGCAATCAGGCTTATGAACACATCTCAGCCTGGTGTCAATGCATTCCAACATACGGAATAAATTCACCCAGCAACCTGAAATACCACATGCTAACATTACAACTAACATCAAATTATTAGTGTAGCTGTAATTCTATATTTAAATATGAACAAAAGGCAGCAGATACGGACACAGACTACATGTTTAGTGCTAAATGCATGTATCAGCAGAAAGCTGATAGTGCTAAAACATGTGTAAACTGTACCGAGCACATGTCCACCAAGATGAAATCTCCACTGACATCCTGCATTGATGTAACGCTCTGACTGCTTGACTCTGCCAGCCTCCAGTCTGTCGTTATGTAACCAGCTTTTCATCGGCTATAGCACTGGAGCGCATGTATTAGTGTGTGTGTCTGTGTGTGAGTTTCTTTAATACATGTAGTAATGATAATCTAAACAGAAACCTTCCTATTAAACAGAAGAAATTGTTTTTTAATCAGTAAAAGACTCCTGCTGACAACACGTACACGTGCTCCTTTCAGGAAAATCTGCCTTGGGCACTTCATGGAAAGTGATGCCAGATCCCCATGCCACCATTACATAAACTGAAGAGAATAATCCTTCTGTTAACTATCTCTTTGTTGCCACCTCTAGCTAAACGAGAACAATACAACACTGGAGTCTGATAGTCAGCAGATGCAGAGAATTAACCGTTCAGCACTTAGAGAATAAGTGCCAAGGCTGTTTTAAATATCACCTTACTTTAATTGCCTGTTTAACTCAAACACAACTTTAAATCATTATATCAAAAATACAAGTACCAAAATATCAATAAATCATCTCCAGGAAACTAAGCACAGGCACTCTAAGAAATCTTGAAATGTTTACATACATGCCATTACTAGAAGGTTTGCCGTGTCTCCCAGCAGTCCCAAAGCAGGGGTCTCCAACTCCAGGCCTCAAGGGCTGATGTCCTGCAGGTTTTAGATGTGTCCTCGAGCCAACACAGCTGATTTAAATGGCTAAACAACCTCCTCAACATGTCTTGAAGTTCTCCAGAGGCCTGGTAATGAACTATTCATTTGATTCAGGTGTGTTGACCCAGGGTGATATCTAAAACCTGCAGGACACCGGCTCTTGAGGCCTGGAGTTGGAGACCCCTGCTCTAAAGCATGGAGGAGATTCCAGGAGACAAGCAGTCACTCTAGGAGAGCTGGACAGGGCCGTAAAAGGCCCTAACCCATCAGCAGGACCGGTATGTGCCCCTTTGTGCAAGGAGGAACAGGATGAGCACTGTCAGAGCTACAAAATAACCTCCAGCAGGCCGCTGTTGAGAATGTCTCTGATCAGACAATCAGAAACAGACTTCATGAGGGTGGCCTGAGGGCCCAATGTCCTCTAGTGGGCCCTGTGCTTACTGCCCGGCACTTCCACTGGCATTTTCCATAGAAAACCAGAACTGGCAGGTCCACCGCCTTCACAGATGAGAGCGCGTCTGAGAGCAGGGGCTGAAGAAAATGTTAAGCTGCCTATAGCATCATTCAGCATGACCATTTTGGTGGTGGATCAGTGATGGTCTGGGGAGGTATATCAATAGGAGGATGCATAGACCTCTACAGATTGGCTACAGGCAGAGTGCCAGTAGGTGTCAGGATGAAATCCTTGGACCCATTGTGAGACCCTACGCTGTTGCATGACAATGCCCGGCATCATGTTGTGAGAGTATGCAGGAAATTCAGTAGAACACCTCTGGGACATTTTGTTTCAGTCCCAGGTTGCACCTCAGGCTATCCAAGAGCTGGTCTAGGGGGAGATCTCCCAGGACACCGTCGTCTCATTAGGAGCATACCCAGATGTTGTCAGGCATGCATATAGTAGCACGCAGTAGCTACTGCAATGAAAGTTTCAGCAAAATGGACTAACCTGCTGCATCTTTTTTTCACATTGATTTTCAGGGTGTTGTTGAAAAAGACAGCTCAGTGAAGTCTTTGTGTTCACTGAGATATGATTACATCTTCCACCAGCTGAACAATAAGTGTCATATTTTAATGTCAGGCCCTCTGAATTGAAGGGTTTTGGTAAATAACTGTCTTTCTGACAGAAATTGATATGAATGCAAGGAAGCCACAGCATTAGTTGGCCTTTTGTTCAAGAGCCATGACTTTTTTCTCAGTGAAAAAGCTCATGTTCTGTTCCCTACACCTACACTCGCAGCCGACAGCAAAGCAAGTCCCGAAGTGAAATGAGCATCACAGAGTAGAAACACAGCAGTAACCAGTGAAGGTAGGGGTGATTTCTTCCATTAATTTCAAAGCTGTAAAAGTGAAGCACCTTCTTTAAGCAGAGCATATAAATATGCATTGACCTATTACATCTAATGTTTTCTGTTGTTTCATTTGGAAAAAGGCCTGTCACGTTTTAGCCCACCCTAAAAACTTTTTTTTTCTTTTCTGTTTCTGTGTCTACAGTCATCATGTCCCTCCATTTTGCTGAGACTAGAGTGACAAAGCTTTCCTTTCTGGCATTTCAGTTTGATGTTCCGCACTGAACAAGCCGCTGAGTGCTGGAACAAGCTGTTTTTTCCCTTTCTTCATTGATGTCTTTGCCCTTCTGCTCCTGTGCTGAAAATAAACCATCACACTGTGAGGCGCGCTCCTGATTTTCATATGAGCAACAAAGAGAAGTAAAGATGCAAAAAACTCATTCACTGTCATGCTACTTTCAGGGAGACATACAGTATTAATGCTGCCCTGCTGTCGGACAGAAGGAGTGGGTGTATTTGTATCCATCTGTGTTTGTTCTGTGATGTAATGGTGGGAGGTCATAGTTGGTAGTATGGTTGAAGCTATGGAGGTCAAGGCAATCCAGCTGTAATGCTGCTGGGGAAACTATGCTGTTCTGCAGCTTGGGAAACTTGGGTTCCTCTTGTTTTACTGTAATTGCACATGCACAGGGTGCTGAGTAAATACCCAAACAAGCACACAGAGGATGCAGTGAAAGTAAATGCTGCACTGGCTTGCAGCCTGAGCGTTTGAGTTCTTTCTGGAGCAACTGGATGAGAAGGTAGCGAACTCTGACTGGGTTATGAAGTACAGACATTCTGTAAGTAGAAGTACGGATATTTGTGTTGAAAAATGCTAAGTTGAAGAACTGATTAATTTTTTTTACTCAAGTAATAGTGAAAAGGTACAGGCTCTGAAATGTACTCAGAGTAAGAAAGTAAAAAGCAGCTCCTTGAAGAACAATTCTACCATCTAATTTTATGCAAGGTTAAATGAACCTTGTGATATATTCACAATTAATAGTCAAATAATACGAGTACATGAGAATACAAATGTTATTCCAATCTAAAGTCTAATTCTACTGCGTGTACTCAGCTTGAATCTGTTTTGTAGGACACAAGCAGTGAAGGAGAAAAAAAAAAGACTTTCTCTTGTCTACATTGTAGAGGGTGACTTTGCCTCAACACCTAAACATAAAAATGAATACAATCGGGGTTAAACTGAGATTCGGCATGTGGAGGAACATGCTGAATCTCACTTTAACATAGCGGGAGGGAAAGAATCACAACTCACAAAAATTTATCTTCTGAGCTCCAGTAGATTTTCTTTGTGTACGTGATGGGATCAGCTGACCTGAATAGAGTACAGTATACCTGTATATTGTGTTTATACTAGACCTATACAGCTGATATAAAAGTGGAATTCAGTGGATTGATCAAAGCGCCATCAGCTTAAATGCAAATTCATCTGCTACACTTATTGTAACCAAAGACTGACCAGGGGCACCACAGCCGCTGTGCACCAGTCCAACACAGTACTTTACTCTAAATTCACCACAGTACTGCAAAGCTAACCTGTTTTTACTGCATTAAACCGGTATTTTCATGCAACATTTAAATAACACAAAGTTCGTTTGTTTTGGAGGAAGTTTCACATTTTCACAGTCATCTTACAATTTTTTCCAGCAGCTAAAGCTGGAAAAGGTCCAGCTGGAAATTTAACGACACACTGTGCAACAGTCACACAAACAAGCAAGTAAAGCTAGTTTGTGTTACCTGGCACTTAACAGTAACAGTAGCTAGATGCTGAAGTACCACGAACACAACTTACAGACATATGCACTCGCTTCATCCCACTTTAACCCCGAACTATAAACCCTACATAAGGAGTAGAAAGTACCGATATTTGTGTTAAAATGTAGGGAGTAAAAGTAAAAAGTTGTCACGAAAATAAATGCTTGAGTAAAGTACAGATACCTGAAACTTCTACTTAAGTACAGCAAGGAAATATTTGTACTTTGTTACTCTCCACCTCTGTATAATACTGATCTATTACACACATCAAAGAACACAGCACTGCAGTCCAGGGAACTTTGTAATGTCTGGAGTTTCTAGTATTGTCAATGATATCTGAAAAGGGTAAAAGAGAAACACAAAATTCTGTTCAGAGTTCACCTTTTTTGGACAAGACATGTACCTGTACAGTTTATAGACACACAGGTGTGAATGTAAGTGAGCATGACAGGATGTCTTGACTAGGGTGTACCCTGCCTCTCAGCCGCTGACAGCTGGATTAGGCTTGAGTTCCATGCAAACCTGTACTGGACAAGAACTTAGGAGGCTGTATGGATGGATGGACAGACGGATGGATGATAGGTAGTTGTAGTTGGTTATATTAAAATGCATGTTGTCATACAAAATGTTTTATCTTAGTAATGTTTGAAATGTTCTGCCCTCTTTTGATGTACTGGCGATAAATAAATTGCCATATTTGAAAAATCATTTTTTATTATTAGGTTAAGCTATAGAAGATTCACTTTTCTGATAAATTCTAATTAATGACCGACTTTGCGTCAGCTTCATTGTTTCATTGTTTAACAGGAAATACAACCCCAATGCCAAAAGAATAAGAACGCAGTGTCAAAGGTAAATGTAATGATTTGCAAATCTCATAAATCCATGTTTCTGTTCACAACAGAGCATAAAAAAGTTGTTTGACTTGAGGTAACTAATTATTTACATGTTACATGACTGGATATAAAAAGAGCATCTCAGTGGTACCTCAGAGGTACAGGTGGGCAAAGGTTCATCAATCTGCAAAAAACTGCATCCACAAATTGTGGGGAAAAAATCTAAATAACGATACTAAGAGACTGTAGACTGTAAATAACTCATCACCTGCAGTGCATAATATCGTCAAAGGATTCTGAGAATTGGAAGAAATCTCTGTTCATAGGAGACAAGGCTAAAAATCAACACCACATTAAAAACAGGCATGATTCTTTCAGACAACACTAAACCACATACTGCAAAGCAAAATACTGCATACTGCAAAAATAAAACACAGCCTGCAGTCCAGACCTTTCACCAACTAAAAAAATTTTGAACATCACGAAATTAAAAAATAGAAGAAAGAAGAGCCACGACTGTTGAGCAGTTTGAATCCTGTATCAGACAAGAATGGGACAATATTCCTCTCCCAAAAGTCCAGCAGCAGGTCTCCTCAGTTCCCAGATTTTTCTGGCCCATTGTCAAAAGAAGAGGGAATGCTACGCAGTGGTAAACATGCGCCTGTTCCAACTGAAATATGTTGCAAGCATCAAGTTCAAAATGTGCCAATATATTTCTTAAAATGGTACATCCCAACACCCTCCCAACTTGTTTGGAAGTGGGACTGTATAAAAAATGAGGTTATCACTCCTTCATTTGTGCAAGTTGTAGTGCACATCCAGTCCTATCAAAGTCTTCAGACCTGAAATGATAGCTGCAGATGTATATATCTTTCAGCAATAAGTACCTCATATTAGTCAACAAAACTAATGGTTGCTGGCTCATCATACCTTCTTTTATCCTCTTTCACAATATATCTGGCTACAACTTTACAATGCAACATTAAAAATTGATAATAAAGATAATAAAAACTTTCATTCTGCATTGAAGGACCAAGAAACTGTCTCATGTTAAAAGCATTAAGTTAAATAAAGAGCCGGCCTTGCTAACAGGCTGCCTTCCCATCACGATGTCTGTGTGTGTGTCACCAGCCAGCTCTTCTCTCTTTCTCATTTCACTTTCGCTGACTGTAATTACAGATCTCTGCAGCAGCAGTTCCCCAGGTGGACCAACTCTCATGAGAGCCCTCACTCAAATTTCCTCGTCAAATTAGAATGGTATCTGATCAGATCTGGAAATGTGGTGCTTTGCACAGTAGCTGTCAGGATCAGAGTGAGGTGTCTGGCGTTCCCAACATGCACAGCGATGTCAATATACTTGAATTTGTTTTAAAGTGCTAATGAAATCCGATTTATATGATCTATTTCTGCTCTGTACAAATATCATATCAAAACACAGGGACTGCAGATGTGTAGATATTTTATATTTTAATTTCCCTCATCCTGCACATGAGGGTAAACAACGCTGGCCAATCAGGGCAGACTGAGTTTCTTGGGAGAGGTGGCAGTCATGCTGATTTAGTGTTTGGGAAAAGTGCCATTAGTATATGTAAAAACTAGGAGAGAAAAATGTCCCGATTGTCTAACCAAGACTGGCTGTGGTAAGGCAGAGTAATTTTAATGAGTAAGTGGACGTAATATCACTGAGGCATTTCTTCAAAAGCTTTATATTTTTTTGGCTCATAGATGGTGTCCTGTTCATACCATTTCCTCTTGTTTTCTGCAAGTTTGACAAAATTAGAACCAACCATATTACATATGGCATCAGCTGCCTCACTGTTGTGACTGCCTTATAGTTTAGCTACAGGACAAGTGGACAAGAATGGGCTCATCCAAACTGTGGATTGTTATGATGTCACAGAGAGCCAAGAGCAGAAGAATATGGCTGAAAATAAGTTTTCAGAACAGGCTGAAGGCTGAGTTTTTGGTCCATTATTAGAAACTGTGCATGCTCATTGGGTCTATGTTAAGGGAATGTGATAGTGACTGTATTTTTGGTTTGGGATAGTAGCTCATTTAAATATGTTTTTCTGTTATTAATGATAAGTCAGAGTGGGTCTTGTTCATTTTTATTTGTTAATACTCTCAACAAATGAATCTATAATGGAAATAGACGTAACTTCATTCATCTTTCCAATTTCCTCTACTAAGCCCATTCAAGGTTACAGGGAGCTGGAGCCTATCCCTGGGGCAAGAGGTGGGGTAAACCCTGGACAGGTTGCCAGACTGTCGCAGAGCTGACACAAAGAGACAGACAACTATTCACACTCACATTCACATCCACGGCCAATTTAGACTCAACAGTTAACGTAACATACATGACTTTGTACTGTGGGAGGAAACCGGAGAGATCCCACGCAAGCACTGGCAAAACATGTGAACTCCACACAGAAGGGCGCCAGTCTGTCAGTGAATTTAAATCCAGGACTTTCTTGCTGTGAGGCAACCATGCTAAGCACTGCACCACTGTGCCACTTCCTTTTTTACTTTACAAGTCATGAAAGCTGAAAACCATGAAGGATACACTTGATGAGTCCATCAATGCAATGTTTGTGACTCAATTTGAGAAAGAATCTGAGAACCATATTAAACTGATCAATTACATAAATAACCCAAAGTCCCCCTTAATCCAAACAAAGACTACGAGTAAGACTTTCAAACCAAACTTTTCAAACAAAAGCCAATGATGACAGTGTGTGCAATGTGCATCATTAGTGCATGAAGTAAATCAAAAATTAAAGGTAAATCTTTTTAAATGGTGGCTTATATTTATATTTATACCATGCAATGTTATGTAAAGAAATCAAGAAAAAACTACATCCTGGAAGATGCTGATTAGCATGCAAGCACTCCTTGCTAACAAACAACCTAGCAGTAGTGAAACTTGAAAAGAAAAAAAGCAATACAAATCACAAACAGAGAACATAAAAGCTGTGCCTTACCACTGAAACCAACGTGTTTCAAAAGGTTCAACTTTTAATTTCAAGGTGAATGTTCTATGTTCCTGGTTTGTGTTGCATTGCTGAGAGTTGTGCTACCACTTTAGCAAGTATGTGCCAAGTGTTTGCAGACAAGCCAGCATCCATACCAACTACAGGTAACCGAGGCAATCTGCTAGCAAACAAAGCAATCACAAGGAGGATTTTGGTACTGCACCATATAGTTCTTTGCTAACCACTTGCTAACTGGTTGGGAAACACACATTTGCCAGGCGGGGTTGTCACTGACGAGTTTCTAGGCCTTCACGAGTTGAGGTTTAACAATCAATTTCATAGTGACTACCAGCAAACTCCAGCAACCACTCCCAATAAGCCCAAGAATACACATTTTCCCCTGGTAGAGAGTGGTTGATTATGAAACTTAACCACATCTGTTTCTCAAGGAACCCAACAGAGTCCATAGTTGGTCTGAAATGTGCCAATTTACAACCTAAACTGGCCCAAAACTGCACAATGATTGAAGAGGGCTTCAAAACTTAGTTTTGGTGAGCCACTGTCAGAGTACAGCCAACAGTTTAAACAGCTGTTTATGGAAATTCATGTCACAGAGATTAAAAAGCATTTCTAACAACATTTTCTACAGCATTGAGACCACAGGATGAGCCACAGCCATCCAAACTATTTTAAGCCTTAAAATCCTTCCTTTAGCTTTGCTGCTAGAAATACCCAGGAATTACACCCAACCTCAGTGTGAAGGCCACCCTGCAGACACATTTAAAATAGCTTCCATTGATTTGACCCTTTTACTGATACTGTTTATTCTAAAAGGTCTGTGGAAGCAGACATCCAGGAAGCCGGCACCACTGAAGAGCTCGACAGTGGGCGACACTTTTATTGTTGATTTAAGTTCCTTAAACAGATGAGTCAGTGGTGAGCACATTGTCATTGGTGGTTTGCAGTTTGTTTTTAGACCCATAGCTGCAGCACCCAAGGAGAAATACTGGTAGTGACATTTAAAAGAAAAATCTATAGAATGATGACTCACTTCTGCAGGGCTGAAGAAACAGTACTTGGTGATATGTACATTCTTTGCTGTTGTAGTATTTAGCTTAGAAATGTTGTCCTACTGCTTGTGAATTACTGTAATATACATTTTAAGCTTATCACTAGACTGTTAATCAAATTCACATAGAAACAGGATATGATATATAAAAATAATACCTATGAGGACATTTGTTATTGTGATTAGTGGAGAAACTGTGAGGTTGTCAGCAGCTCAGAATAAGAAAGCATCATGTCTCTGTGCTTTCATATGTTTCATCTATGTTTCATAACTGTGTGGAAACAGCCAGGAGCAGATGTGCAGCGCTGCCACCCCCACCTTCAACTTTCCTGCCAGTCTGCCTTCTCTTTTTATCCCTCCATTTGCCAGAGTACTAAAATGTCACAGTCTGATTTTTCAAAAGGCTCTGACGAAGAAGAAGAGACACCACACCTCATTACTACAGAGCCCAAAAATGACACAAACAGCAACAATAAATGTTTCCATCTCCTACATTCTCTTGTCTACGTGACAAAGTATGACTTAGCAAGTCAGCGAACTGAACAGAAAATGCCAAAAACTGGTGTAAAAAACATACAAATAAATAAGATATTCATGTTTTGTTATTGGCTGTTGTTACACAATCATGATTCAATCTGCTATATCTTGATTTCAATAAAACATTTGCTATTCCAAGCACAAACTTTCATAATCCTCCACATTATTAGTGACAGTGGTGTTTTTTCCGTTTTGTGGCAGCAGATGATGCACTTTGTCTTAAAGTGAAGTAATCTCTGTTGTTTATCATGAAATTTGATTTCTGAATTTTTTAATCTAAACTGAAAAATAACTTGACATTAATATCAAAACATACTGTAGGTCTGACGTTCCACCAAAACCAAAAACACACACAAAAAACCCCCACTCCACACAGCTTTAGTGATTATATGACACGCTATCTTGCTCTAATCTAAAACTTCTAATCTTATTGATTGTGTCTATGTTTTTATCTGATCTCAGTCTTCAAATTAGTCAGATTAGGTAGGGCTGGCTGACTTGTTAACAACACGGTAATGGGAGGAAAAGTGGCTCTCTGGACTCCATACCCTTTTCCATGGCCATAATAATGTTACTACTACTGTATGCAACTTTTCATCCCAATGGATGAATGGTTGTTCTTGAGAATGTGTTCATGCTCTGGGGAGTGATTTACACCCAGCCAAGATCCAATCACAGAGAACGCCTGCAAATCCAAATGTTTTCTTCATTTTTTTTCTGATCACTGTGCATTATGTGTGCATTTACACCTTGCATTTTCCTCATCTGAATAAGCCTACACATCACATGGTAATAACATATGTAAAGGTTATGGCTAAAGACAGGCAGTCATAGAGACAGAGCACAATGCATCATATTTTTAAAACTATGGAGAGGAAACCAGATGGCCCAACAATATGCAACTAAGGGCTAAATCAGTACACTCTGTACAAAAGATAGCCATAACTTCCAGGTCTGAAAAAGGGAAGGGGGGTGTGGGGTACTCCTCTGATTTCAGGAAGTTATCTGGTTGTATATATACAGAAAGATGATTGGGGCAGAGTGGAGACGCCTGAGAGACTAGACACAGCTGAATTAAATCTGGTAACAGGACATGGGGAAGTAAATCTAACACGAGAGACTATCAGCATGAAACAGGAAGTTGTGTTACATAGAGACGAAGATGACAAGATACAAGGAAACACTAGGGAATCTAGACTAAAGCGATAGAGCTAGTATGAATAACTAAATCACCAGAAAATAAAGTAACAATAACTAAAGACTTTTTCTTGCTTTTTTCTCCAGAAAAGCTAATCATGATATGATAGCATTGTGCAGTTGCTGCAGATTTGTCAGCTGCACATCTGTGATATCACATAAGCACATCAAATCTCCTGTTCCACCACATCCCAAAGATGCTCTGTTGGATTGAGATGTGTTGACTGTGGAGGTCATTTGAGTAAAGTGAAGTTATTCTCATGTTAAAGAATTTTCAGTTTGAGGTGATCTGAGCTTTGTGACATAACATGTCATCATGTCATGGATTATAAACTTTATTTCTGGGAGTTATGCACTTGGCTAACTCCTGCCACAGCAGGATGATTTATGATTGTTCTGGTTTTTAAATTTTATTTTTACATACAAACGTCATGAATTTTTTCTTACTCTTCTTGTGACATAGGACCACTTAGAAAGGAAGCCAAAGGGTACAAAAGGAATTAAACCGTGATCAAACATCTTTTCAACATATATGGAAACTTCAGACTATTACATTTAGATTGAGTTACAGATCCAAAAGTGTAGATTTGTCCTAATCAATGGCCAAGAAAATGTATCTTGAGAAAAACTGAAAGATTTGCAAAGGGGCACTGTAGCACCGAAGCAGGCTGTGTGGCCTTTTTTTTTAAAAACATATTATTATGATACATTACAGCTGTCAAACGTATGGACTTGCTCCGTGTACAAGCCCTATTCCTTCAGAAAGCCAGATAAATTCTTCTGCAGTACTGGCTAACAGGCTTTTCATCAAGGTGCCTTAAAGAAATAAAGCTGATGTTTTTTTTTCCAGATCAATACAGTAATGCAATTTAAAATATGGTCATTTAGCTCAAAAGAACAATATAACAAAAAGCATTTTTGATCCAGTGTACCGTTTGAGAGGTGGTGTTTTCTCGGCACAACATTTTCTGTTTATACATTGCCCCTCTGTTGTCTCAAGATGCCCTTGTATGTAATTGCCAGGGTGCTTTGATTCTTATTACTTGCTCAGCTGTAACAGGGGGATGGGAAGTTTAGGGAAGGGGGGCATCAGCAGCGTTGTTAGCCAGCGGATGGAAATTACCTTTCATAACAGCAACAATCGTACTGAGATCTCCTCAAGATCATTAATATTCATCAAGAACATTACACATCTTATGCAAAACAAAACACAGGCTGGAGTGGTTTTAAAAAAAAATCCTAATTATGAATTTACATGGAGCACATGAACAAGCACTGGCTGGGGGTAGATGCATGCTGGGGCTGTAAGTGGTTTTATCTTTAGCTGCAGTTTATAAGCTGCAGTATGAT
>VVHJ01015267.1:6624-18885 GCA_015107715.1 Tylochromis polylepis | reverse complement strand
GAGGAGGTTGCTAGCCAGGCTAACATCTATCATGGACAACCCCTCTCACCCACTGCATCAGACTATGGAGGACTTGAGTAGCTCCTTTAGTCAGAGAGTGAGACTCCCTCCGTGCATCCCCACTGCAGTCAGGCTGTACAACGAAGTGAAGTAGTACTTGCACTTGAAATAGTACTTGCACTTTTACCTTGTACTTCGTGTCTTCCTGACACTTAATATTTTATTTTTTATTATAATTATGGTATTTTATATTGTGCCTACTCTTGAAGATTGTGCACCTTTTTCTACCCCCCTTGTACCTACCTGTAACTTGAGCTGTTGCAACACCGAGTTTCTCATTCGTGAGATTAATAAAGTCTCTTATATTCTTCCTCTCTCACAATCACAAGCCATTATACATGAACAGTCCATGTACACCAAGTGAACACACACGCACACACGCACACACACACGCACACGCACACACACACACACACACACACACGCACACGCACACAGAGTTATCCACACTTAAATTTCCCCCCAGTCAAGCTATAAGGGGACTTCTTTCACTGAAATGATGGCCATTTACCAAATAAAGTTGTTTTTGTGTTTGTTTTTTTAAATGACAGCACAAAATTTCCATTTTTTAAGCTTTCGGCAGATTATTGCCAAGTAAAACCGAGTTTCTAATTCATAAATATTCATTATTCAAATGATTACAAGCCTTGGCCCCAAATTGACCAAGATTTTATATTTACTGAATGCATTGAAACAACTTTACATCTCCAAGAAACATTATCATCATTAAAAATATACATGAAAAAGATGCCCTGCCATCGACTTTTGTATATCTTTGGCCATCTAAGTATTCTTTTGTGCATACACAAGCTTGGCTTCAGCTCCAAGCATCATAGCAACAAAAGAAAAATGTTCATGCACCGGTTCACCCTGGCAGCATTACGGATTCATCCTTAGTGATTACATAAATAGCGACAATCCTGTATGCAGAACAACAGTATGATGAATGACAGCCGTAAATCAACAGCTACAACCATTTTTACACTCATGCGCACACATACACAGCCTAACACACGTACAGGCAGACATGCACTTGAAGCTCTCCTTTCACTATTCAACCAAACCTTGTCAGGAATTCCCCAGCAGAGCATTTGTCACAGGATCCATGCTTTTCAAACACTTTATTACCGCCATCTTTACTTCTCCCACCTAAGCCGTCGCCTTCATGCTTAATATTCCAACCATGTAAACGTTGGAACCAGATATACCATGTACCTTCATGCTCCATGATAGGAAACATATTTTACCGGCAGTCAGATCAAATGTGCTTCATAATCATTTTAAATAGTCTCTCTTGGCTGCGATCTATGGCCTTGCCCTTCATTTTGTAATGTAAATCTTAACGCTCTGGTTTCATCCACATCCAGTTAAACACATTCTAGCCCACCTCACAGAAAAGAAAAACCCGTCCATCTCTACCAGGAGACCTGAAGGTGTTAAACTGCAAGGGCTACTTGTACCATGGGGATAGCAGCTCAGTTTTTGAATAAGGGTACGTTAGAAAATTGCACAGTAGCTGCGCAAACATGTAATATTTATCTAAATATTGCACTTATTGCAATTACAGTGAGGGGTAAATGTAGAAGATAGGACACCGATACAGATCAACAGCTATTGAACAAAAAGTCATTCATGTGTAATTCTCTAATGTAGCGTCTCAGCTGCTGCGTTTAATGTTAAATGTTGTACGGGTAAGCCAGAAAACATTTTAGTTTAATCAATCGTTCTGATATTTTTTTTTTGTTATTCGTGTTTTTATTCATTTTTGATTCTGTTTTAACATGGTTTTCTTTTGATAGTGTTTTAATTGTTTTGTCACTTTTATGTCTGTGAAAAGCGCTATATAAGTAAAGTTTAACTTTATTTACTTTTTCAGTGGGTTGAAATCTATTCATTGAGACCATGTGCCAAAAGTATTTACCAGGCTACATTCAATAGGTTCTAGCTGGACTTACTAAATGGCACTGGGTAAAATATCCACAGCCGCTTGCAAAAGCCTGCTTCAGATATGACCAAACAAAGTAGATGGCCCAAAACAACTTCACAGTGGATGTTGAACTGAAGTACATAGCATGACTAACTGAAAATCTGTATCACATGAACCTCAGTGATTTTCATCTGAAGCGGTTTCAGTTCACACAAACCCTCCTGAGTATCTAGAGCATTTGGTTCCACAGGCAAACGCAGGGAGGAGTGACATCATACTGAGACACAGCCATGAAGCCTTTAATTAGTATTTCAACATCATCTGACCTGGATAATATATAACTGCAAATTGGGCTACACAGTAAAGCCCCATGATGACCAAGGCGCTTAAAGCAAAGCAAAATGTTGGGGATACGCTTCTATGACATATGCTAATTTTCTAAATATTGCACACAAAAGAAAAAAAAAAAAGCATGTAACTCTGGATTATAGTTTGGCACTTAGGCTAATGTAAACAATTCTTAAAAAAAACAAAACACAACAACAACAACTAAAGCAGTGCAGTTAGTGAGCAAAGCTTATCAGAGTGTGCAGCAATGGAAGCAGATGGAAATGGAAACAGTGGTGGGTTGGCTGCGTTTTAAAGAAGGATCAGAGAAGAGGGGGGGATCAAAGGTTCAAAGCTCCAGGTAGAGATCTCAACAGGGCTCTGTCCATAAGTCCACAGGCGGTGTGGTGCAAAGACACACACAGACACACAGGCAAATGCCTACACAGTCCTAACCACACCACCATTAGTATGCACTGTGCAGTTAAGAATGAAAAGGTTCTTCTCTCAAGAAGGAAAAATCTCTGTCCAAATGCACCCTGATGGCTGCCATTACACACTAAAAGGAATGTGTGACACTGGTCACAGCTCCACTTCTGAGATGGCATTTTACAATCAGCCTGTGCAAACCCTTATCTTTTCTTTTCTTTTTTTTTTTATTTTCACACCTCTCACACCTGTGGAGCCGGCCTGAATTAAGGCAGAGGAGAAATGGAAAAGTACAGAACTTAATGACCTGGTGGCACACACCAGGGAAATGTATTCTTCTTAAAAGAGAAAAGTCAATTACATTACGACAAGGATGTGATTTGCTTCTGTGCTAATACATGGATAAGGACACACTGGAACTTCATTTCAGAGCTGCGTACTGCATTAACAAGTATCAGGGAGACTTGGGTCTTAAAGAGGTGGAACCGTTAATCCAATGTTTTTCAACCACTCCTGGTGTCCCATTAACCGAAGATTAGCTGGTAATGTAGACTTAAGCTGAAGACTCGTGTGGAAACTGGCATTGGTTGTTATTCATAAATCTGTGCTACAACAATACTCCCAACAACAATGCCTTTTTCAAATACTGCAAACAAATAAAGTCCCCCTTATCGGTTTCAACTGCTTCATTAAATTGCCAATCAAGTAAAAGACAGAGAAACAATACAGTTGAATTTCATTTCATTTTTGCACCCCATTAAAAAACAAACAAACAAAAACAAAACAAAAAAGATTGAATTTCAGAATTCAATCAATTCTTGAAATTAGTGTTGTTACAAAGCATATTGTACAGCACTCCCCATCAGAGTAGTCAACACAGTTCTTTGTAGCTACTAAATTACAACTGAAATCACGGAGAACAGTGTTTTAGCCTGTGTTTGTAGAGTTTCCAAGTGTGTGAGGACCGATCATCTCTCCACCTTGCTCCAACATCCCACAGTCCCATTCCTTCTGTCTGTATGTCAACTCCAAACACTGATGCTGGTTGTTGCGCAGTTCCCCTGCTGCTGAGCTATTTGTTTTGCCCGAGTTCATATAAATGCACCAGTGTCAGCGTCTCCCTCAGCGAGCGAGAAGAGTGTGTCAGTGTTAGGCACGTGACTCAAGTGCTTATGAGCTGAGCTGCACATCATGACATCAATCAAAGCGGTTCCATTCCAGACACAACTTGTCGTTTCTGGGTAGGATGTAACATGGTTAGATGAAAATGTGAAGAAAATAAAAGTCTGTTCATAACATCAGACCGCTTGTTCTCATGTCTTCACTCTCCCTTAGTGTTCATTTCTGATTATACTGTTGCTAGGCAGACAGGTGACAAATCTGAGGGGAGAAAAAAAACAGACAATGAGTCTAAAACATGCCGCCAGAGCAGTTGTGACGCGTCTCGGCATTGATTCTTCACATCTCTGGCACTCTGGAGTGGTAGAAGAGAATTATCCCACAAAACATTCCTCATATGGTATTTAAATTATGGTTACGGTGGTGGCAGTGGCAAGTGCTGTCTAACACATCGATCCAAACTCTGCGATGCACACTCCAGAGGCTGTACCATACAGTTTCATTTTCAAACTTCTCAAACTATTCAGTGCCACCCTCATCCTCTATGGACAGGTGCCACTCTGAAACAGAACACACCGATTAGGATGGAAACATTTAATTATAGAATCAGGGCTATTACTCAGAACAACTCTATATTGATTTGCGGTGACCTTCCCCTCAGTGGGGACAAATGGATCCTCACCATGCTAACAAAATGCCCCCTACAGCATAACTGAGTCCCCACACAGCACACATGGGTACAAATGGAGAGACTGGGGGGGGAGGAGCCTACTGAGGCACAATGAAAAACTCGATTTGAAGGGAAAGATGTCTTTCATCAGCACTGGCCAACATTTAGTAGACTAGTTGCTTGAGAAGTTCATTAAACAGCCAGGATGCTGAATGTACACCAGTAAGAGATCAATGAGGCTTTAAACACGGCCCTGGTTCAGATCGTGTTCAAATGAAAGACATCCACAAAAGTAATGAAAGTTCATTTAATGACTACGTTAAATGTTAGTACACACACAAAGATCCATCAAGCAATCGCAAATAATAGAGTGATCATCTAATTGCAATATTTTTTTTCACGTTCAGAGATGACAGCTTATTTCATTAACGTGTCACTCACTGGGCTGTCACAGCACATTAATGCATACCATACATCACTCTGGCTCCAAAATGTAGCTAAATGAATATCCGCCATTACTGCCAGGAGACTGAAATAAATACATGTGTGAAAGGTGGAAAATTAATTAAGGGGCTGGTAAAGAGGTATTATTCACTAGACAGAAATATCTGTCAAGCCAGCTTGGCAAAAGGAGAGCAGTCATGACAAAACGCTCTTCTGAAGGTGTTCTTGTTCATCATTCTGCAATCCTCTCAGGAACAAAGCTTCAAGAAAACCTGGCTTGATACTCGTCTGTATTAATCAGTTGAACTGTCTTTTTTTATTTATTTATTTTTTACCTTCTTTCAGAAACAAGCCGTCAATAGATTTGATTTTACATTAGCCTCTTTCTTACAATGAAGTACCAATCAATGCGTTCTTCTCTCCACTTACAAGTCCTCTCGTAGGCAGACTTCTGGGGGCTGTGCCAGAGAAAATCAATTGTTTTTGAAATGCTGGCAAGCTGACGGCATCATCCCACAAACAGCATACACAAAGAAAAATGCCAGACCGTTAAACTGTAATTCATCATCTTCATTTGGCCATGAGAGGAATATCGTTTATTGACTTCATTACCGCAGCTGATCTCTTAGCTAAGGCTAAAAACCTGTCCTTTAACTTCTGCTCTACTTTTAAATGTCAAGAGCCATTAATGAGCGTATTTGAAGGTCTGACAATTTATCAATGAACTTATCATTTCGCTGAACTCCTCACTTCATACCACCTCCGGCCTTCACCCACACACACTGATAGCTCAACTTAATCCATGCTGCTCAACTGTGCCTCGGCTTGAATGTGTCACATCTCCCGAGGCCAGTGTGGGTGTGACAGATGGGTGGGAAACTGGTGCCCAAAATGAAATAGCTGATGGGTGCAGCAGACATTAAAAAAAAAAAAAGAAAAAAAAAGAAAAAATTATTGGCACTTAACTGGAACCAACAAGGTCCTGGTGGTATAGAGTGTAAGCAAAACAAATGTAAACAGTAGGAAAGGACAGGTGGAGGATTTCCACAGGCTTTATAAAAGCACTTCTACTGCAGCACACACTTACACTTATCCCTTTTATAGACTTTTTCGTTAGAGTGATGTGAAGCCTGCAGTGAAATGCATTAAAGCATTTTGTAATGGGCTGAGCTTTCTGGTCAGCAGCAAAGTAGTCTGCAGTTTGGCCCAGTTAGGCACTGTGTGGTATATTCCAGTGCAAGTATCCAACCTGATCTATTATGTACTACAAGATCCCAAATCTAGTTTAGCACACATCTTTGGTCTTTATCCCCTAGCTAGACATGGCCGAGAGATTTGTTTTATTTATTTTTTTTAAGCAGGTAACTGTTCCACAGGAAACAGTTAATCAATATAGAAACTGACTAGCACTTGCTAACAAAAATGCCAATGAATGATACAGGAAAGACAAGTTCAAGTATAATCGTTCTAACAAACCGTTGCCAAAAGCACAACTTTCTTGTCTTTTAGCTCCAAAAGCATGTTAGAAGCTGCATTCTCAGTGCTGATGGATTTTTCAGGCCAATTCTAACATGATATTTGGGAGCTGCAGTCTAATAAACACAAACATTTCAGCCAGCCTTTTCTGAACAGACAACATACTCTTGTTATAGTTTCTTGTGATCTGTTTAAAGAATTTAAACCAATATTAATACTTAACACATGTTCAAACTGACTCATCTTTGGTGGACAACTAAATAACAGACACAGTTTTCAAAACTGGTTTTTAGTTCTGTGTAGGGATCTCACCAAAACCAATTAAAATTTTAAAAATGCAATATTACCGTTTTCCTTTGGTACCGCAGGCAGCATACATACCAGGGTGACCATTTTTCCAGAACTTAAGGGGACAGGCAAGGGCTACAAGTGATCTAGTCCAGTGTTTCCCCAACCACTGTGCCGCGGCACAGAAATGATCAGGTGTGCCGTGGAAGATTATCTGGTTCCACCTGATTGGTACTCTAAGCGACCGACGTGAGTAACGGGCAGAACAATTACATTCTCTTCCACTAGAGGGCAGTACAACCACCTGCTCTAATTAAATGGGTTGCCAACTGCCAGTAAAACAGATGAAGAAGAAGAAGAAATGACATAACAGTCACGCTGTGAGTGAGACAACGCAGCGCGTAATAGCGATAGATAAATAATTAAAAAGAAAAAGTCGTCAGTCTGACCTGGGTCCTGGAGAAAACTGCGACCCAGATGAAGGCCCTAGCATGAGTAGTGGTCAGAAGAAGGCAACAAAGGTATACTGGGGACAAACAGAGCCACTTCCGCTCTGCCTGGTGCGCGGGGGAAAAATGATCAATATGCTTTTTGTGACATTTTTGTTTGGTGGTGTGCCGTGTGATTTTTCTAATGTGGAATATGTGCCGTGGCTCCAAAAGGTTGAGAAACACTGATCTAGTCCTTACATGCTGAAGGAAAAGGCGGCCGCGGAAAAGTGCGCTCCAGTTAAAGTTGGAAGTCAGAAATTCCCAGTCCGAATCTTTTTCTTGAGCCCCAAGGGTTTTTCTGAGGTTCCTGCTCAAAAGTGGCATGCCTAAAATGAATAGAGTATTTCTCTGCAATTACAAACTCTGTTTTGGGCACATTTTGACACCATCTGTGAGTTGAAATAGGTATTGAACAGCAGAAATTATTTAACTTTATTTACATACCTAAAATTGCTTGTTTTTGAATTTTTTTTGAAGAATTACCCACACACTCGCATACACTGGGCCTTTTTTCCCCTTTGCATAACCGAGTTTTGGAATGGTCCTTTTCCCATTAAAATCTGAGGGGCCCTAACTTTGGCTTCTATTAACCAAATTTGCATGACTGCCCCCTCTTTTTAATCAACAAACAGAATCACGGTAACGTCGCCGTGTTTATGTCAGTTCCACCAATCAGAAGTTGCAAGGCGAGAAATGCACCCTGATGCTAAATTTAAGACACTTGCCCTCATCCAATCAAATGTCTGTAACTGGACAGAAAATGGCGATTTTTGACGGGAAACGGCCCTGAGGCATTGTGGGAGATCGAGTTAGTCTGGAAACGAGCTGTAGTCTCGAATAGATGTTTTTGTTTTGGAAACAACAGCAAAGGTAAGTCTGATTTCACGTTACATATTTGTGGTCTTCTGGTTCAGTGAATTTTGGTTGGAGCGTAACGAATCCTGCAGGTTTGGAATCGGTGAGATCTTGGCCTTTAGAAAATGTACTGATCACTTGTTTGTTGTTTTCGCTGCGTTTAGTGGTCGTAGAAATGGTTTATATGAGCTTTTAGCTGAGATTCTGAGATTTCAGTGGATACCATACATGACCGGCATGTGTTACACTTACATAACCCACCTAGTGTTACACCCGATGAAACGGAAGGGGATACCGGGGACGGCCATTCAGATCTGTTTAAAGAATTCAAGTGGAGAAATTTCCAATTCAGAGCAACAACATGGCCACAATACCTTAATCTAAAGCTTTTGGTAAATCATAACCACCAAATCTTTTAGAGATCCGTATGTGGATTAACATTTTAGCTGGATTAAATTATTCATTCATTCTCAGATTTTGCAATTCTTATTAATAATTCTTATAAACAGGTTAGAATTGCTCTCACAGTAGCACATTCAAAAGGATCAGACCATTTGTAAGCAGCTTCATTCAGTATTGAAAAAAAATTAAAAATGCAGAATAGTCTAATTAAATGGCACTCGATCCAAGCTGAACAGGGACAAAATTTCAAATGAAGAAAAATATCAAGACCCTTCAGTACACCCAGACTTATTACTTTTAGAGAGCTACAACTTCAGTCACAATTCATATTTATTACCAACAGTATTTAGTACAAATATGACAAAAAAGTGTCATAAATATGCAAACAGCTATAGATATTTTTTGTTGAAATTCCCCCCCCCCCCCTTTTAACCTCCAGCACCCACACAGTTTTTTTTAAACTTCCTCTAAGTCACAGAAAAAAAAAACAGTCTATGCTGATGCAAAATGCTTGTGTCAGCTCTGCACGTCCTTACCAATGCTAGGCTCCTCTCCCCATCTCACCTATATGCATTGTAATTCATTTATACGCCTGGTCCATTCTGTGCAGTGTTTGTGCATTCGGTGAATGTGTTTTCTTCTGCTTTTTATAGTGTGTAACAAATTAAGTTAGAGAGGAAAATTATTTAGAGGAACAAGAAACCTGGCAGGAACTCTGCAGGGTACTGTGAATTAAGAAGTCTTTCTAGAGTGGAAATCAAAGTAGAACAGCCAAATTTACACAGTGCTGCTTTTTTGCTGTTCACTGTATTATCATGGGCAGTCAGTCATGTAATAGACTGCTGTTAACCTCCTTAGTAAGAAGATCATGTGTTATTAGACAGGGAAAAAAAAAACAAACAAGCCAGTCTCACCTTCGGGCATAACCTTGGACAATAGTGAAAGAAAGGTGAAAATGGTGATCGGACCTGAGACTGATTAAGTCCATACTATAGACAGAGAAAAATGGTAAGGGGAACTTTTCTGTGAAAGCATGTGTGTATGTAACACAAACATAAAGACATCACCGACCACTAATTATGGGGAAATAATGGAGCAATAGGTTAACTAAGGCAACATTTTGAAATGGCCCCGCAGAGGTTGGGGACCCCTTTCAAGTGAAATGAGTGGAAGACAGCGAAGGTTTTTGGAGGAGAAGGCACTCAATAATTTAGTAATTTCTTCAAATGCTATAATAGGTTGCTGCTCAGGCTGCTCTCAATAGAAATCTGTCTCTAAACCAAATCCTTCAGACAGCTTCTGCCATGTACTTTGATCTCAGAGAAGTGTTTACTCGTTGCACTATGTCTTTGTATAAGGTTTTGTTTGTGAAAATGAGCACACTGAGCTGTATGAGACCTTAAAATAAATAAATAAATAAATATTTTAAAAAGAACATTAAAAGAAAAAACGGTTGCAAATGATCAGTGTCACCCTGGATATTGTAGCATGCTTTGGAAATGCCTTAGCTCTAGATTATTACACTAACAGTCATAACTGAATAGCTGCTTAGTATCAGTGCATTACATCTGCTATCCATGAACTACAATTGCACACAAACACTAAGGGCATGAAAGTACATAGTGTTTCTACACTCAATAAAGCAATATCGCAATGCCTTAGGGCTATAGCTTGACTAGAAGCAGCCTTATGCTCACAAAGAACTGCTAAACAGTAAATCTGTGGCCTTGTTTTGTGTTCACATCTTCAATTCAATTTTTTTTTTAGAACTTATTAAGTTCTAATAACTAAACCATTTCCAGATTGAACCAACAGATCGAGGTATCTTTAGGCATCTCTAGGCTCTTTGAATATACACAGTAATGAACTTGTACGAGTACTGTAGAAGTATTCCTTACATCCTACATCAAATCATCTGCAATAATATCAGTATACATTTTTACATGATATAAAAGTGTCACATCGCAATACTGTTCCTGTAGAAATGCCATGCATTTACATTGCTTAATGCACAGGACAATAAGTAAAGCATAGGCATGTGTAACAGCAAAACCATGATGACAAATCAGTACCTTAAAAGCCAGCCAAGTCCACAACCTCTAAGAAAGCACAGATTGCTTGCAAAATATGCAAGAAAACTTTCCGCGAAAGGTAGAAACAACAAACATGTTTCACTGCTTAAGGAAAAAAAAACACTGCCAAGTATATCCAGACTACGAGGGAAGAGATATTTGCAGCTGGTGATGTGTGACCCAAATGTACACAAATGGCTCCACCGAGAATCGCTAGCTGCACTCCAAATGACAGGAAGAGCTAACAGTGGATGGAAATTATGATGTGGTTAAATGGTGTAACTACAGGGCTTTAAGCAGCTGGTTAGAAAGCTTAACCCAAGATACACCCCATGCAAAAAATACATTTCAGTTTTAATGTAACAACTCTGTGCAGCTCTTCAAGAGTTACAACGTTCAAGTACTTTACTTAGTGTTAAACTAAAGTGTTAAGCAGTCGTGTTATACCTTTACTTTCAATTTTCAGGAAAAAAATATACTACCTAACTTACATTTGGGCTTAGATTTGACTCATGCTGTGTCACTACTATTGCATTATACTGCTGGTACTGCTAGCACCTCATGGCAATAGAGCCACACATTGACTCATGTAGTCTGTCATCAGTGACAGAACTGGATAGTTTCCTTATATCATCAGAAATATGATCACAAATTTTCTTGAAACATGATGATATTATTTTGAGGCTACATCACCCACCCTCTATTACCGTTACATCATGCGTTGACTGCAGGTGAAGGCTGTGAGGTCATGACGACAGAAAAAGAGCTTCTTTTTTTTTCCCCAGCAGCAACTACTTCTTTCACTGTTTTTAACAACAGTACCAATAAACCAATGAACACAAACTGAAAAGCACCAACAAACAACAAAGGAATTGTGACAACAATATACTGTACAACATCTACCAAAAGCTACTAGGTAGATGAAGGTCTCACTAGCCTCATCATTGAAGCCTTAGTTCCTAAGAATGCAAAAGAAAAGTACAAAAGCTAGGATATCAGCATGCACACTGAAAGCAGGCCTGGGAGCAGTGTGTCTCCAGCACCGTGGTGACAGATGGAGAGCACTGGCATCTACCTCCAGGGGTCTGACCTCATCAGAATTTAACTTTACCCAAACAGAAACAGAACCACCAGTGCTTGTGATATACTTGTGCACACTATGGAGGCTCTAAATATTATGTGGTCCAAACAAAGCAAACTTGGGTCACTAGCGTGCCATTAAAAATAAAAGAGGGGGATAAAGTAACACGGGGACAGAGAAATCAAAGATACTCAGTAAGATAAGATTGAAATGTTGCCTAATTATTCATATGAAAATGAATACGATGCCTACTGCCATGAAAATCCTTTCAATTCCTAAGTAGTCTTATCCATCCATGCAGAACAGATTGAGAGTAACCGTAAGGAGTCTTACCAACAGCATTTATCACATCAAAGCATTCCTCAGGAAATGGCAATCATTCAAAAGGAAATAAACTGCACAGTTTTTCTTTTGGAAGACTTACACTTGTATTTATACTTACAAACCTGACTGACTTTTGGTTCCAGCAAAAAACTCCTTGATTCCTCTCAGTCATAATTTAAAGCCAGCCTCCAAGTAAGATATGCTTTCTGTCACTGGCCTGTGAGTCGTTATAATAAGCGTGTGTGTGTGTGTGTGTGTGTGTGTGTGTGTGTGTGTGTGTGTGTGTGTGTGCGTTG
>VVHJ01015265.1:12631-29010 GCA_015107715.1 Tylochromis polylepis | reverse complement strand
AATGGGACACAGGAGGAGAGCACAGCTGGGAGTAATTAAACATGACAAGGGGAAGCAAAACTATACACACTGACAAGAGACATCGTGGCTCAAAGAGTTGGCAGTTCGTCTTGTAATTGGAAGGTTGCTGGTTCGAGCCCCAGCTCGGACAGTCTCGGTTGTTGTGTCCTTGGGCAAGACACTTCACCCGTTGCCTACTGGTGGTGGTCAGAGGGCCCGGTGGCGCCAGTGTTCAGCAGCCTCGCCTCTAGTCAGTGTGCCCAGGGTGGCTGTGGCTACAATGTAGCTTGCCATCACCAGTGCGTGAATGGGTGGATGACTGAATGTGTAAAGCGCTTTGGGGTCCTTAAGGACTAAGTAAAGCGCTATACAAACTACAGGCCATTTACCAAGAAGATTTTATAGCCGTTTTTACACACATGATAACAACTCCATTTGGATCGGAAATTGAACAGTCTTTTGCCTGTCAGCTCCTTAGTACAAAGTCTGTGTGATGTCCGACTGCATCCATGTGGCAATTGCACAGGTAATTGTCCAGTGAATTCACAGCAAGTGGCCATTGCTTCCTTCCTCCTGCCCTATTCTATCCAGGCAGCACCCTGACCTTACCAAACTAAATACTTCCTGTATTGAGAAATCATATGAAAGAGACTATTTCCTGTTGCGTGCTACAGTTGAGAAAGGGCAACTTCAGACAGATCCCCAACCCTATTCTCCCAATGATGTCAGATGTTTATTGTATATAGTTGAAAGAAAAACTATGGTAGTAGATAAAAGCTGAGTTTCGCTCAGTTTGTCCATAGTGAGTTTTAAAAAACTTTCTCTAAACAATAAAAACCCTATTTTAGCTTTGTATTTCCATGTAGCATTTCAGGCTTTCCAAGTCATTTCAGAACAGAATGAGAATCAAAGTGAACATTATGCCGGCTTTTGTTGTCGTTACAGTTATGTCGCCACTGTTCAGTTGTGAGTGAAAAATCTATGTGCTGTTACCATACAAGTCATATATGGCAATAATAGAAACATACACTGTGATCATAACCTTTTTAAAACTCTCTAGAGGGGTGATTTTTATATTTCATTTAAAAGAACTGAAAACCATGGAAACCTGTAAAGTCAGGGGAAAAAAACAAGAACAATCTAAAACATTACAGCCTGCTTTAGAAAACAGCAGTAAT
Organism: Tylochromis polylepis; assembly: GCA_015107715.1. Lineage (NCBI taxonomy): Eukaryota > Metazoa > Chordata > Actinopteri > Cichliformes > Cichlidae > Tylochromis > Tylochromis polylepis. The sequence continues at coordinate 27,832 of VVHJ01015265.1, read as the reverse complement.
TAGGTACAAACATGGAACATACTGTACAAAACCACAGGTAAGGTTCTTTAAGCCCATCCATTTGAGGATAGTAGATCTGTGATGTTTTTAAGAAATTCAGAAGGAGCCAGCAGGCTGGCTGATGTAATATTATGCTTATATTTCATATAAGTGTCCAGCAGAGATTTGTGCAGTTTCATTTTCTATAATCTATAATCTGCATTACCTCCATTTTAAATTATTAATGAAGTCAATGAGAATTCATCACTGCCTACAGTTTATTGCATGTATCAGCACATCTTTTTCCTCATTAATTTTTTTCAGCCAACTAATGCCAATGTGAATATCTAGAATAGAATAGAAAGAATATTTATTTGAGATCTTAAAGTAGGTTGCACAAAACATACAAAGCAAAACAACAGCAGCAATTCAAATCACGAAACAAGTTCAAAAAGTAAATAAGCACCAAAGAGTTGATAATCCAATAACAGATCACCAAGATCAGTTCCCAAGCCAAAGCAGATTAAAAACACAGCTGATGTCTTACTGAATCTGCACAAAAGCATTCATAATCAGTTTAAACTCACTGAGAAAGTGCTATTTCAGCCTTAAATTACTTTGTCACGTATTCTGTTCCAAAGGAGCGGTGTGCACAGTGGCTCTCTTGCTTCGTTCAGCTGATTGTCAGAAACATCTCTGAGGCAAGAACAGATGTCTCTGGTTATTTGACCAGGCTCTCTGGACTGATGTATTCCCACTCTCACTCAATCCCTCATTTTTTGCAGCCAACTGGAAATCTCTTTGCAACGACAAAGCATCGCCTGTCAGGAAGATGATTCCATTGAGAGGCACTTTCTGATATGAGAGGTGCATTAATGTGATTAACCCACACTCATTATTGCTGCTTGATACGGGGGCTTAGGGGCTCATGTCACTGTGTATTTTTCTCTATTGGCATCAACAGCAGGTAAATGGAAAATATGCTGCTGTATGAGTAGAATCAGGTACATCAAACTGTGATCAAGAGCAGCCAACAAAGTGTTATCAATAGCAGAATTACTGCAGCTTTGTACAAACTCAATTATGTAATTCAGGTTCAAAATTGAAAGACAATAAAGAACAAAATTAGCCTTTGTAACTCTGCAGCTTACAGGAACAGATGAATTAAGCGATTTTGCAGACTTGATATGTTCCCATTATCAGAGGAATAATTAAAAAAATATTGAAATCAATTAAGATAAAATGAATATCATTTCAAAATCAAAATAATGTTATTCACACACCCCAGAGATGTTTGAGTATCTCAGTTAATTACCATTTCATTAAAATAGACCTGTAATCTGGTGACTGCTGTTAGATTGCACGACTATATGTATTACAAAACTGTCTCCAACTGCCGTAGACGAAGAAGAACCAGGGTGCATCAATTTTAAAGCAAGGCCTTGTTTACATGCGTTTCATACATTCACATAGCTAATATTAGCCTTCCAAAAGACAAATGAGGGCTTGTTGCACTAGCTCCACTGTGTACTGCAATGTGAAATTATTCATTTGATGCCAGAGTCATCATCTATTCGGCTGCACATAAATGGTTACAGGTTGCAAGTATGTTTGATTGCACAGTGACTGAAGCTGCAAACATATAGGAGGCACAGCAGAAAATAACTGTGCAGCGGAAAGGGAATTCTGGGATGCCAATCATAAAGCTTTTCATCAGACATCTTTTCCGCTCTTTAGCTGGAGGTACCGGCAGAAACAGATTCCTGTTCTGAACGCAAAGCTTCTAATAAAGGCATCTCCTAGCTTAATCAAAGATACCAAATGGGCACATCCAGCTTGTGGCATGTTGTTAAGTCTTAGCAAAGGCACAGTGTGAACTTTCTTATTGTAATAGCAAAAGGGTATGTATGTGAGCATGTATGTGAGACAGGCCTCTAGGCAGCCCCTAGAGAATATACTGTAATGCACCAGAACAAGCTATAGAAAACTACTTGAAGTACTTTGTACGACTCTTTCAGCTTACATTCACTTTTCAGTCAATGGCTAAGAGAGACACACCCTCCACAGAGACTTGCATCTCGCATCTCCACTCAATCGTTTCCTCAAATTCCCATTTCTGTCTTTGCATCTCCGCATACTCTCCGTCTTCCCTCCTCACTCTGCCCCAGATGTCAGCTTTGCAGGATGCCCACCAGCTCCAGAGGGCAAGACAGGAAGAGCACAAGAAGAAACTGGGAAGAGTAGAGTAGAACATCTAGCAGTCCCAGGGACTCTGTCTGCTACTGCTGTCCACTATTATAGTGGCTTAGTGGGCTTGCAAGTAACAGCTGATCTAGGCCTATTGCCTCCATCAGAGTGGAGAAAATCCACTCACTAACTCAATTATGCAAGAGATGTGAATTAAACATAAAGCTACCTCATAGGAATGTATACAGACAGCACACATGTGCACAGATACATAATACGTAATCATACAATATAAGAATCCCATCTGTATGCTGATGCCGTGGAGCTTTGTGAGGTCTTTTTTGTTAAAGGAACAGTGAAGAGCATGTTAATGAATGAGTGTATGGGCATCTAGGTCAGACTTGTGAGGATGACAGTGAAGAAATATGTGACAAGGAATTTTGCCATCTTTGCCACCTATTACTTCCCTGTGAGCTTTAAAGACCAAAACAGCCTTGCGTGGGAGTCGAGCCTGGAGCCGAAGGCAGAGCCGATTTTCTCCCCATCTCCCTTTATGTCTCTCTCTTTTTGCTTTCCTCTCTCTCCCACTGTCTCTCTCTCTCCTGGCCTTGCTCTATCATTCCTCCATGCCCTTTATTAATCATCCTTGGTTAGTGGGGCAGAGAGCATGGTGTAAGGAGCTCTGCAGAGTGTAAAGCCATGAAATACACACACCTTCATGTGCATTCACACTAACAGGCTCTGTATTCATAGATCTAGGCAGTTTTGCCTTTAATCTTGCTCTTATAAAAGATATAAAACATTATTAATTTAAAAATGCAGAAACTCTTCTAAGGATGAAACACTTGCATGCACACAGACACACCACAAGTATGCATGTGCACACATACAGCTGATCTTCAGGGATTCTGGCCTGAGGTCCTTAGGCTCAGCTGCTGCTGCTGATGTAACCTTTTCAACAGCCTTAGTAGTTGTTGTTTAGACATTCTAGCTCCAGCATGTAGTCAAAGTAAAGTCATCTCCCTCTCACTTAAAACCACAAAGCTGCCCTACCAGTGTCACTAAAACTCTTTACTTCAGGTTGGGTCAGCGCCACGGTGCAGCAACAGCAGCATTACCAAGCCATCCCAGCATTAAAACAAGAGTTGGAATGTTGAAGCCATCATCCTTAGAAAGCTGAATGTGGAATGATGGGACAGTGGAATAAAACATAGGGCTGTTATCCACCCCAACTTCTGTCCAACGGGCAGCAAATAAGCCTGAATAATGGGTGGTAGTAATTAGGCTTTCTTTCTATGCATGTAAGTGCACTTAGCTTAGAAGCTACTGGGCTACATTCCATTATTACCATTACCACTATTTGCTCTCCCCGAGAGTGTGGTGAGCGAATTGGCCACTTAGATGCTCCGAGACAGCAGGAGATTTATAGTATAAGTCTGGGCTGTCCTTTAAGAAGTGCAGAATTATTTAGTTGTGGGTAGACAGGGATAGACTAATATTTTTTTTACTTTTCTGATTTATTTTGAGGTGGTTAATAAATGTTTAGATTGTAAGTACCAAAAGAATGAGAGAAAAAAATCTATTAAAAAACTAGTGATATCAGTGTTTGTGTAGTTGTGATGATCATAGACAGGTAGTAACAGGTAAGTCATCATTATTGAGTTCTGCATTACTTGGTGTACATAAGCATGTGGGTTGTCATGATTAGTGTGTGTCACCTATCAAATTACAAAAACAGAAATTCGAGTTACCCATCAGCAGTAGCGACGAGATTTGAAAGTAGTGGACGCACCTGGTTTGACGGTCTTTAAGCGAATCGGTTCCCGAAAGTGACGAATGACAGCCAGTGTGTCCCGGTTTGTAAGTCCACTGACAGGCGTCCCGTTCACTTCCAGCAGAACGTCCCCGTAGTAGGGAAGCTTCCCTACGTGACATACCAGCACGTCCAGTTTCATCTGGCCCAGGTAGGGGAACTGTCCAAGCTCTGCTCCTCCAAGGACCTCCACCACGGAGCCAAAGTCTCCCAGGTTCCCCCATGACACGGCGCACTCCACTACTTTAGTGGACCAGTGTTTCTTCTTCTTCAGTGTTCTAGACATGGTTGTCCCCTTTTTAAATAACTAACAATCTAACTGGTAGGAGTCGCCTCGGCTTGTTGTTGTTAAATGAGCGCGAAGTGATGCGGCCTAATAAACCCTCGTGAGTTATTCTCGCGACCTGCTGGGAATTTCATCTTCTTGACATTTATGAGGCTTATTTTCACCCGTGAATTTGCCGCTGAGCACTGTCATCCCACGGGCTTATGCTCCGGTGTGCGCACAGTTGCCTTGGTTTCAATAATTCCGAGCGCTTTTTGTGCGTAAAACAGGAGAGTTGACTGCAGCGATATGGTTAACTAGAAGACAGTCAAGGTTTTATGCTTTCCATTGCTACTCTGGAACCATATCCGCGTTTTCCTTCGTCTTGCAGAGGAGCCTCAAAACGTGAAGTAGTAAGAAAAATATAAACAGAGTATATTTTTACTTACTCGGCGATAGATCGTGGAGTGTCTGACGCTGAAATTTAGTGCGTCAATGAGAAATCCCTCATACCTGTGGGTAGGCTGAAAATAGACGGGCGGCAGCGCTTACCAGTTGGCGGTTTACGCTTTTGAGATCCAGGCCATGATGACTGAGCTGAAAGACATCTGCGAGCATTTGTCTGCTACAGGTTTGAACACACCTGGCACCGCCAAGAGAGATGTTGCCAAGCTCCGAAACTCCCCTTTTACGCTCAGCAGCAGCAGTGTTTTCTAGACTCTCAAGCTGGCTCCATCCTATGGTGTGATGTGGTACAACATAAAATAAAAAATTTTTAAAAAGAAGAAGAAGAAATGAGACCTGAACAACATAAGCTACTGTACCAGAGCAACAACGATTAGAGTAACCTGATGTCATCTTAGGTCCTGAAAAAACGAATAACGGTTCAGTTTATTTGTAATGTTTTCTACATAAATGAGACTCGTGCTGTTGTATTCGATGGAATAGGTGTGTCATATCGGACTAATTAAAATGCACAAAGCATGTAATCCTAATATTAAGCATGCAAAATAAATGACATCTAATTGTGACCCTGCGTTTGTAATGAATGAGTTATGCTTGGGGAGGCAATTTTTGATCTCCAAAATTAATGTCTACGCTGCGCCACCTACTGATGTAAACAGTTCTGCACCAGCACCTTTAGGTGCAATTTTCCTTGCATCATCTACAGGATAATCGTTGGGTCGATTTGATTTCAAGCAGACTTACATACACAGTTTGGTTTTGTTTTTTTGAGGGGGGGAGGGTTAACCGTAACTTTTAATATGTACATTTACTGCATTATCTACAGGCTCAATTTGGGACAGACATCTGCTTGATTGGTTGGGAGTGAGGACAGATAAAACAGGAGAACAGGCAGGGCAAAGCACAAACTACAGGAGAGAGTAGACAAAGGTTAAGAAATGATAAAAAAAAATCAGAAAACCATGAAATGACAGTTTTCATTTACTTGTAGAGGCAACAAAAATAGTATTACAGTGCATTCTGTGGTGTATAAAAAATTCTTTAAGATATTTAGATTATTATCATATAAATAGCTCTACTGCTGTAAACCTGACCTTTTATTCAAGAGAAAACTGCACTGCCCCGCAGATTTCATCTTCAGAACATGGGTTTTGCATCATACGTTTACATAAAAGTAAGTGTGTTGATATACACTGTGTGAGAGTATAACACCTCCTTTGTCTTTAAATGTTAGTTTTAAATAGACTGTATGTTGGTAATACAGTGCAGGATGTTGCAGAAGTGACTTGGTCTAGTGTAGCTCTAAAAGTGCATTAAAGTTTGTATATGTTGAATTATTTCTGGGGATGAGTAGCTGTTGTTTCATGACATATTGAAAATAATGCTCAGGTTTGGCAAAACCTCTTCAATACAGTATGACAAATTTTGACAATTTGGATGTGTCAAGTTGACTCATAGGACAGTGAAATGCTACTGCCATGTAAGAATGTCAGTAGAGTTCATTAACTTGATGACTGGAAGATGGGAACAGACTGTACCATCAGTAGCACTTATGAATCTGCAGTTGTTTCTGTTCTTTGGATATGATCCATTAGGTCTGTGTTTAAATACACAGTTGCCACCATGTGTTGAATAATTCACTGGCTAGTAGGAGATGATTAACAGTGTCTTTGATCAGGACCAGGGAGTGCAGCAGAAATCCAAACAACCTCTACACTTTAAAGGGCTGAAGAACTGTCCATTTTAATTCCACAGTTTCCTGAGATTCTGCTAGATATATGCGGGTGGGGACAAAAAAAAAGAGGCCTTTTTCTTGAAGTCAAGACTTATGACAAACTAACATTTTTAAAATCCCATATTAGCTGGCTTTGTGTTGGCTTGACATGACTAAATCCAGATTATAGATGTTGTGGCCTTCTAAATCATTCCATGGTGTGCCCAGAAATCATGTAGTTTCTAAGACAGCTGTGCTGTAGTTATTTGTAACCACAATTAAATCCTTCTAGCACGTGGTTCTTCCAAGTTGCCTATTGTCAGAGTAAAGAAAGATACCATCACAGCCAGTAGAAACTACTACTTGAAGTGATTTTCATTTAAAATTAAATAAATGGGGTCAGATTTTTTTAAATCACAATCAATGTCACATATCATTATGAATTCAAACTCTTCTAAGATTCACATAAACCATTTCCAAGAGAGGCCTGAACACTGTATTAAATGTAGATAGAAAAGAATCATTTCATCTCATATTTATTTACACACAGTTCACAGTTTTAAAAAAAATGTTGAGGTTATTAATTTTTTATTTTATTAATTTTTTATTTATATTATTATTTGAGAACCCAGAACACCAGCTGCCATGGCAGTTAAGTTTTGAAATAATTTTCCCTGTATTACTACTTTGTATAGGATTCCAGCTTCTTAACGGTTCTTTGTTTTATTTTTCCCTTTCATAATCCATCATTTTAATACCTGAGCTGTGCCGCTGTAAAGATGCTGAAAGGACAGGATCATATGGAGGGCAACCTATGGTGCAAGTCAAATATGAACAATAAAAAGAAATCTTTACAGTCTAGCATTAGTGGTGCCTTCACAGATGTGAAAGTTACCTATGCCACGTGCACTATTGCACCCGCATACCACCACAGATGGCTTTTGAAATGTGAACTGATAAAACGCTCACTGACTACTTTTTAGGTACACACACCTTGCTAGTACCACGCTGGACTCTTTGTCTTAAAAACTGCCTAGCGATATTTGTGCGGGAAAATCCCAGTGGATCTGCAGTTTCTAAAATACTAAGACCAGTGTGTTTTAATGCAGTCCCACTTTAGTGTTCAAAAGTCACAGCCATTCATTATGGATTTACATTTTTTTTGTACAGACTGACCCTGACTCCTTCAGTCTTCATTATTATTTATGTACACGGCAAAATCCCAGGGTTCTTTTGTTTCACATCAAAAATTGTCATTAAATTATGGCCCAATTTGCCCAATCTGTTAACATACGACAGAACCCCCCCCCCCCCAAATCAACACATTTGAGATGTTCCCTTCACAGTTTTAAATTGACGATCGTGTTTAAGGGATGTGCAAATCAGCGTTTTGCTTTTATTTACATTTCACAGAGCATCCGAAGGTTTTTGGAAAACGTTTAACAACAGCTTAAGAAAGAAAATCCACTTTAGGTCTAGAGGGAGACAACGATTCAAAAGACATGATCAGAATTCATGTTTAATGTTTGAATAATGGCTATGTAACAAAAAGGCTCTTTAGACATGCTTTACAGAATGTACAGGAAACAAGGTAAAAAACAAAACAAACAAAAAAAAAGGAAGCAGCATTGGATATTGCCAGAGCAGTTACTGCTAAACTTTGGTATAAAGTCATAAAGGGCATTTCAGAAAACAAAAACAAATGCGCATTATTTTAGGCTGTGTTGGTGAAAAATATTGAACACTGAATTGATTTCTGCCTCCCAGATATGCAGCTTCATTAGGATAACTTATCGCAGCGAGTTTTCATTTAAATTTTTGTATCGCTTAAGAGGGGCATGAAATTGACTTTGACCAACAGTCTGGGAGCATCAACATACAAATCTGCCACCACTGAAACAAGAAATAGGAAAAAAAAAAAGAACAAATACAGAGGGGCCAGGAAAGTTGATGCTAATAACAGTTGATGCTAAATTCAAAGGAATGTGCGCATAGAAGAACTGCAATTCACGTCTGCACATACCAGCACGGAGGTGGAGACTATTAATCAATGCGTTTTTGAGAAGTTACTGATAATACATAAATTAGATATTCTGACATTACATGGAAGACACAGCATCAAGCTACATCACAATGTGCACTGTAGATTAACTTTTTACTTTGTGATTTTTTTTCTGTGGCTGGACTCGGTACCTTTGAATACTCCATTTCTCAAACGTGCGTTGGTCACCTATATGGGGGAGAAAAAAAAAAAGTCTAGAAAAACATGAAAATGACACACTCAGCTGCCAGTTCACTTAGAGCGCCTAACTAAAAACTCATGCAGTTGGGATAAGCCTTACTCATTAGTGTTGTTCAGTTTTTTGTTTTTTATTTGAAATAATTTTGGTAAGGTGTTTACTCAACTGTATAATCCTTATGGAGAAGTCAATTTGACTGTATACAAGCAATGTTTCTATTCACACTGGTGTAGAGCACAAACACATTTCACTACATCCAACAAAATGACTGTACAGTTGAATCAGACTCTAATAAAATTTAAAATTTAAATAAAAACACTTAAATTCATTAAAATAGTACGCAAACTGCAAAATAACACTATTTGACTGCATTCATTTTTGCTAGGTTTATCTCACACACTGGCAGCAAAGTGTAATTTTCTAATAATACTGAGTAAATACCACTCAGAAACAATCATATATGAACAACTTCGAAGTGCAATAATCTAGAGGACTTTAAAAACAACTCATTAGATCAAAACTGATGGGACAGGACATTCTTTTAACAGGGGCATTTCTGCTTCAAAACCTCAAAGTAAAATAATAGCTCTTATTTGGAAAGGGTGCAGCTTGCTGAGGTCAGGCAGTCTTTGGGAGTGCCGTCTTTCAATTCCAAGAAAAATAACACCCAATTATCAAGAAAAAATGTTATCTTGCTACCTGAAAGAACATGTAAGATTTTGAGGATAACGGTGGGACAACAGAAACTTAAAACAAATAAGCTTAATGTTTTCAAAGTTACTGCAGCTCATACCTCAAACCTCTCAGCAAATGGATTATTAGAACATTGAATTTCATAACTAGTATTATGTACACATACATACATGTATAAAATAATACATTACATTCTCATGTTCACAGTCCTAAGTGGAAACCTAGGGTTACGTAATATTCATAGAAGGAACAATAGCTTTGAGAGAATAAACTATGATGATAAATCGTCATGTAAAAAAAAAAAGAAAAAAAAAAAGTCATGCACACTGCATAATTAATTTTGCCACCATTAAATTAAGTGCCTGTTAACATAGGAGAAAAGGGAAAACAAATCAGTGCATACTGTATTAAAGAAAAAGAAGCACAAAAAAAAAAAATCATGTCACATGATCAAGGCTACTGAGAATGCTCGTTTGAAAAGGCCATCCATTAGAAAATAACTGAAAATGGTTGACAGCAAAACTGTGATTGTCTCATGTGCAAAAAAACAAAACAAAATAAAAAAAACAAAGAAACCAAAACAACAACTGTACCCATTGTCCTCAAACTGCTCATCATTACGAAGACATAAAATATGGACTTATCAACTGCGTTTGACATGGGGGAAAAAAAACAAAGTTTTGATAATATATGATATATCCATATATATTCATAATATACACCATATTTTGATGTCACTGTCTCTGGGATTTGCATAACAGGATACCATAGCATAGTTTTGAGTCAGTCAGGATGGCTGTGGGAATGTAGGTATGCCTTCAAGGGTCTTTCCAATATTATCCATCAAAAACTGCTGGTCAGGGAACTACTACTGTTCCCTCTTTAACCCCCATTTTTCCCCCGCTTGAGAGGCAGTATTCTAGTGACTTCTTCTCAAGTCATGTAGGCTGCTCCAAGAGGTGTCTGTACCAGGAATAATGAGACAAAACTGCCAGCATGACATCAACTGGCACAACATATTTTAGTCTCACAGCAACAGGGACAGACGAGAGCTTGTGAGGACTCAACCGTGTCTCTGTGTTCTGTTCTCTCATGGCAGCATCTGACATGGCTCTTTAAAGCATACATTCATAGTTTTCTCTTGGATGAGAACAAAGGAGAGTGGAGGCTCTGGGAGGAAAGAGGTCTTGCAGAGGTGGAGATGTCAGAAAGGAGGTCACTTTAATCACCTGTCCATGTATCCGGTCTGATGCAGCAAGTCTTTCCACATTGGAGCACACTAGTATGTCCTCTTGATTAAAGGGGAATGTAAACATACAAGAGAGCATCTTTGGCAGAATATGAGGAGTCTCTTTGGAGGTAGTGGGTAAAGGGTGAATGTGGGATGGGGGGGTTGCAGCAACAAAGTGTCAGAGGCAGAATGTGGCCAGAGTGTAAAAACCTATGTGGGAGCTGGATGCTCCTGAGGGTTAGTCCTATTAGAGGCACTTCTGTGGTCTTGGTTGCACTGACTGGGTAAATAGTCCACTTCTGCTTCACTCTGTTCCACTGCTCCATCAGTTGCAGAGGTCAGAGGAGGTGTCCTATGTACAGTCACTGGGATCTGGGATGCTCCAGGCGGGGGCTTCGAAGATAGATTTTCTGCTTCTCTCCAGAAAGACCTGCTAAGTGAATCTGCAAAGACATTCAACAACAATAGCTGTTTACAACAATAGTGCCATTTGCACTGGCGTGTCTTACCTTAAAGAATAGTTAAGCTCAAGAAGATACATTTAAAATCATCCCCCCCCCGGGAACGAAGTGAGTATGTAATCTCTTCTGTTTGTTTGTTAGAAATCTAGCATCCAGGGTTTTCAAGATATAATTTTCAGGTTTTGTGTGATGTTAAATACCAATAACATTTTCAGGGTTTCAACGTCAAGGTTACACCAAATGTTGGGGGGGGGGGGATTCAGTAAAAACTTTCCATTGCCCAATTTTTATGAATCGTCTTCAAACTTCAGAACAATATACTAGGCCTTGGTACTTTGGTTGGCTAAGTATTTGACCTCGACCTTCATTGTTAGCACCCAAGGCTTCTCATTTTTAAATATTGTATTCATATTATTAAACCAAACACTAAATGTGTAGTTAGATCTTGTTAGTTTTTCACCAACTGTTTCCACAATCAGTTTTAGCTTATAACTTTCAGAATCATGCAGTTTTGATGATGAGATGCCACAATTGCAAACTCAACTCAGGTATGCTCCAGTACATTCTTTTACCTGTTCACTGGAAAATCTCAAATTTTCCAAACATGTGAACTATGTCCATAATGTTAATTATGTGTAAAAAGATGTCTGCAAAATTTAACCTTGAGGCTACAAATAATATAATGTTAACACTGAAGGGGCTATTAGATGGTGGAGTGGAAAGTCTCAAAATATTGCCCAAAAAATAAAAAATAAAACCCACAGTGGGAAGGGCATGGTAGTTTGCAATAAACTTGGGATGTGAACATACTGATTTAAAAAAACAGAACTGAAATTTTTGTTTAAAACTCTCACCATAGTGCTCTGGAGGAGTGTGGCTGCTTAGTCTTTTATCATGTGAGGTGAAAAAGACGGAAGAGTCCTGATTGCTAATGAGGCTATTCAGAGCTGCGTCCTCATGCTGGGCATGCTCACTGAGGTTCTCCTTCAGACCTGGCAGAGTCTTGTCCAGTGGATCATCCTCCCCCAGATAGGCATAGGGACAGTATTCCCGCGTGCGAGAGTAGATGTTGGCATTGTCATAGCAGTCAGAGCAAATGACTAGAGGACCTGCACCGCCTGGCAACAAAGAACAAGTATATACATATGACACACGAATGGTCTCATACCGTACAATCATCTGTGTACTTAAGATTCTACTCAAAACTACTATGACCATATATTGTATGTGAAACTATTATAAAAGGTAGATTACAGTTTGAAAAGAACTCTGAAGTTCTTTTTTGTTTTTTTATAGACTTTCAAGACCTGGATCAGAATTTTACATTTTAAAAAGGAGTCTGCATACAAACCAGTACACATTTAAAGATTATGCATATTTAAGTTTAGCTGTATTTCAAGATTTTGGTTGGCTGGCTTAGTTGTTGATGGCATTCAAATAATACCTACAGAACACAAATTTGTTAACTCAATGAATTGCTTTAAGAGTCAGTCCAGAAATATAATACCTATAGCCAAGGCTGTTGCTGGTGAGGCAACAAGCCCAACCACTTGTGTTAATGACACTCACCTGGGGGGACTCCAGCTAGTCCCTCACGAGGCTCCCCAGGGTGGAAACTGCTACGGCCAGTAAACAGAGAGCCAACCCTGCAGTGCAGCATGCTGTTCCCTTCAGTTTCCACCTCACTGCCTGCGTCTCCATAACATACACCTGGGAGCAACAAGATAATTAGTTACAGTTTTATTTCAGCGGGAATCTGATCCAAAACATAAAAGAAGAAATAGGAACCTAAGAGACACTGGAATTTCCCGAACAACTGAACACTTAAAAGCTACATTTTAAAATGTGAAGTTCCTGTTTTTGTCATTTCAGCACCGACTTGTTTACAAGACAGTGTATGTTGTATGCCTTATTTCTTGCAGTCTTGTAATCTTGTGCTGTCACCAATATAAGCTGTGCGGTCTTGTGATCACAATGTTGACATACTCCCACTGCATAAAAACTAGACTTTAAAAAATAAATAAATAAATAAAAGGCCACAGTTTCATCAGATAAGATTCAAATTAGTTTGTGTTCAATGAAAAGTCAGAACTTTGCAACTGAAAAATAAAAAAAAAAAAAAATTTTTAACAGACCACCAACATTAAAAGAAATTGTTCATGTTACTTAAAGTTAACATTAAAGCACAAGAAAAATCATTCATAAATACTGACAGGATACTACTGAAATGTCCAGTTTGGCTTGTAGATGCATAAAGGAACTACTGTTTTCTGTTTTAAACTCAAAGGGCAGATTACCCACCGTCCGTGCCCTTATGGACATATCCATTAGAGAGAGGAGGCATGAGCTGCTGGTGGCTCCCAGCCTCAGAATTACTGTAACCCTCCTGAGGCTCTGACAAAGTACCCTGAGAGGATAGGTAGCTGGGAATATCTGCTGGCAAATTCATCTCATCTGTAACGGAAACATATTTTCAGTTCTATGTCATAACTTCAAAATAAAGTGTCCACAGAAACATTTCAGTTTACAAACAGCCATCTTTTCTGGATAAAGCTTTAAATAAGGCACATTTATTTTATAGGACAGATGGCTGTATGTCCAAACTACTTACCTGTGTTGGTAATACTGTAGTCCTCACTTTTCCTACGCATGTGATAGATTACAATGACCCAGACCAACGAGGTACCAACCACACAGCACACCACCACAATCACCACGATGCCCACAGTGGTCCAGCCATCCTGGTCATACCCTGTGCCTGTATCGCAATTTGGTGATGGCGAGACGCTCAGGTAGATGTGGCCACGCTCTGTACCCAAAGTATTAGACATGATGCAGGTGTATTTCCCAGCATCAGCTGGACCAGCATCAACAATGATAAGGAGTTGATTGGCTGCAGCAAAGAAGTGGCGCTCTGTTAGTACCAAAGGCCCATCGTCTTTGGTCCAGTTGAGACGAGGAGCAGGGCTGCCTCCAGCTATACACTGAAGCACAGCAGTTTCACCACGGGCCACTGTTCTGTCTTCCAGTGGCCGCATGAAGGATGGGGTTTCTGCAGAGGAAAAGGAAAAAAAAGAAAAAGAAAAAAAAAGAAAGAGAGGATGAACTCATTTTTGATTTAATAATGATTACCCAAGTCATCCATGGCCAGTTTAGATGGATGCGTGTTATTTTTAACAATTTTTCTCCAGCACTATTATTTAATGATTGATCACAAACTCCGCCAACTGGACAGTCAGTCATTATATACTCCTGCAAGTAGCTCAAGTCACATTTTGCAAGTACATTAATTAAGAAACATAATAGTATATTTGAATTCGGATATGCTCCAGGCAGTCTCCTTTAAATATTCCACATGGCCATGTTATAACAAGGCCATGTGGAATTTTTGCTTTTACATCATCATTAGTTAAATTTCACAAGGCGGTAACACATAAACAAGAGCTTGTAATGAGCAACAGACATAAATGAGCGGCCAATTGGAGTAGAGCAAGTCATCTGAAATGACCCCAGTAGATTTAAAAAAACAAACAAACACACACATACATATATATAAAGAAAATGAGCAAAGAACTCTGTTAATCAGATGGTTGACTCACCCAGAACAGTCAGAGTAGCGTTTGCCGACAGGCTGCCAGCAGCATTCTGAGCGGTACAGCTATACACTCCCATGTCTTCTGTTTTCACTTTAGCAATGAAAAAGACGTCATCATCGGGCATCACATGCATCCTGCGCTCTCGGGCAGCAGGGAAGTCAGTGCCTCCATCTTTCTGCCAAGCAATCTGTGGTGATGGATGGCCTTCAGCAGCACACTCCAGCCTGGCCGTAGTCCCAGTCCGGATTGTCAGATCCATGGGGGTCTTGAGAAAGGAAGGCATCTCTGAAAGATAGACAACAGAAAGTCAAGGGTGGAATACAATGGTACAGACAGAAACAAATACTGATATATACTGTATATGTATGAAACCGAGATAAAACCTTGGGGTACCACTCTCTTAATTTTTTTCCCCAGTTACTGTACTGTCAAATAGGTAGCAATACTACTTAACAAATAAACTATATACAAGTATCAACTTCATGCAGATATATTGCAGTGAATGGGCAAAACCAGCAACCTGAAGCCTAAACAGGGTAAGGGAACAAGACTTGCAA
>VVHJ01015260.1:4271-20707 GCA_015107715.1 Tylochromis polylepis | reverse complement strand
GATGCTTTAGTCCAGGTCTGGGAGGAGATCCCTCAGGAGACCATCCGCCACCTCATCAGGAGCATGCCCAGGCGTTGTAGGGAGGTCATACAGGCACGTGGAGGCCACACACACTACTGAGCCTCATTTTGACTTGTTTTAAGGACATTACATCAAAGTTGGCCTGTAGTGTGTTTTTCTACTTTAATTTTGAGTGCGACTCCAAATCCAGACCTCCATGGGTTGCTAAATTTGATTTCTGTTGATAACTTTTGTGTGATTTTGTTGTCAGCACATTCAACTTTGTAAAGAACAAAGTATTTAATAAGAATATTTCATTCATTCAGATCTGGGATGTCTTATTTTTGTGTTCCCTTTATTTTTTTGAGCAGTGTTTATATAAAGGGCACAAAGAAATTAAACCGCAGATGTCCGTGAATTAAGTTAAGGAAGCTCCTTTCCATGCATGGAGGGTTTCACCCCAAGTCCAGCGCCCTGAGACTGTATGTTAAGCGGAAGGAAGGTGGCCGGGGACTAGTGAGTATCAGAACCGCTATCCAGGATGAAACAACAACGATCTATGAGTATAGGAAAATGACCACAGCTGACAGTGTGCTTAGTGAATACCTCAGGCAGCAGAAACCTGAGAAAGAAGAGGATAGAAACAGCAACCATTAAGGAAGGATAGGCCCCTGCAAGGCATGTACCACTGGCAAATAGAAGAAGTAGCTGACATTGAGAAATCCCACCAATGGCTGGATAAAGCTGGACTGAAAGACAGCACAGAGGCACTAATCATTGCACCACAGTAACAAGCTCTAAGCACAAGATCCATAGAGGCCTGGGTCTACTATACAAGGCAAAACCCCAGGTGCAGACTGTTCAAAGATCTCCCTGAAACAATCCAGCACATACCACCAGGGTGAAAGATGATAGCAGGCAGGAACAGCATAATCAAGTGGCTTGCATGGTATACAGGAACATCTGAGCATGGCCTGGAAGTCCTGAGGTCAAAATGGGATAGGGTGGTTAAGAATGACTGAGCTAAGATCCTGCGGGACTTCCAGATACAGGACAAACTGGTGATGGCTAACCAACCGGACATAGTAGTTGTAGACGAGCAAAGGAAGACTGCTGTAGTGATAGATGTAGCTATACTAAGTTAAAGCAACATGAGGAAGAAGGAACATGAGAAATCGAGAAATACCAAGGGCTGAGAGAGGAGCTTGACGATAACAACAATAATTATATTTTAGCATTAAAAATCTGCTAACTGGTGGGTTAACCATTATAGAAACATAAAAAATGATTTTGGTAAATACATACGCTTCTTTTTCTACAATACATTTTAGATGTTTTATACATTTTTAGATGTTACACATGTGAGGTTAGTAGAAATCTAATTTTGTTATGCTTGCATATTAACTGTAATAACATAATATTTTGAACTAAAGTGAATTGTGTATAATTAGAATTAGAAAGTAGAATAATTTAAACTTACATTTTAAATGTAAGTGTGGAAAATGATAACAGCAATACTCTGGAATAATTCAATAATTCTGCACTCGACCATTTACTATTAAGAGTTAGCAATAAGAGCATGTTATTGTAGATCAACACATAGATGTACTGAAACTACATGTAGAATAATATTTATAGAAATAGTAATTGAACAAAAATATATCAACAGAGTTAATATTTAGCAATAATAGCTAGCTATATAACATCTAGTGCGCAAAGTAACCCAAACACTTGTATTTATGTACTGCAACCAATCAATATTTACATGTATTTAGTTGCATTCACACTTAGTTCATCCTCATTTCATGGAAATCTGGGTCAACATGATGGAAGTACAATGATAAATGTTCCTGAAGCTATTACTACTACTAAGCAACAACAACAACAGTTAATTTGTGTTAAGATGTTGCTAACTATTTCCAGAGATTCAAACACATATTGCTCCCACATATCTTTCAGTGGGTGAACTGATCTTGGACCAAGAATAACAGCTTGTTACTCCTTCTGTGCGAACGTCCATGTTAGAATTACTGGAGCTGCTTTTTCCCCAGGCATTTAAATAATATTACAGGCAAAAAAGAGGTAAAATTTCAGTGAAGCTGAAGCTCCTTGAGGCTTCTTACTGGTAGAATTGGAACTATTGCACATGCACATCACATGTGATGATTAAAGATTCGACCACAAATGCTGATTGGTTGAGTCCAGAAATGTTTGTTGTATTTAGTGTGCCTAAAAGGAATGAAGGGGTTAACTGTAAATTAGTTAAAGTGATGGTTAGGAGGGCTCAGTACCATTTATGATATTTGAATCTACTCCGATATTGCAGAGTTTGTATTCTACCTAAACCAGCTTGATTCTGTCTTTTTTCTTCTCCTAAAGAAACTTAATAATATGTTATGGTCAGAAATTTACATTTGTTCATCAATGGGACGAATGTCATGGTAATTTGAGGCTTTTAATGATTTCTTTGAACTGTTCTTTTTCCAGGGTGGAAAGACTGTACAGCTTTAATATTTAATGACAATTCATATCTGGACACAGACACTCTGCGCCTTAGCAGTTCTGAAACTAAACAATACCTAAAAAGCACCAAATGTGTTACTCGAAACCAAGTTTTTATGTAATTGTTTACGGTAATCATATCATTAGTCAATCAGTAGTCAATCCATGAGGTTTGTTTATATCAAAATACTTGAAATACCCAAAGTAAAAGTACTTATTACGAAGAATCATATGTATTACAGACTTTATTATTTAATATTTAGGTAATTATTACATCACTTTTGTTTTGCAGCTGGAGATATTTAAATTTATTTTACATTGCTGGGTAGCTTTAGCTATAAAAAAAAAAATATATATAGTGTAACATATTTGTAGATCATCTAATCCAAGGGGCGGTGCCACTCTGTTCGCCACCCTCTAGACACGCCCCTACAATCCAGCAATTTCGTCCAGTACAGCACAGATAGCAACACTCTTGTTTGGGTCAATGCATACCTATAGATACTTTTCCTCATACAAAAATAAATAAATGGATTTAAAAATGCTAAAACAGATTTCATCAGCAGTTTGGTGAACTGTACAATTACCTGTATATTTATATTCATCAGCAGCAGTAAAGCTTTAGTGCTGCACTTTTAATCACATTTATCAGTTTTTGTTTTGCTGAAACAAGCCGACCTACCCGAGGCCTCTTCCAGACGACACGTCCGATCCTATTACCCTGGTAAAAGAGCGAGTCGTCTGTGGCGGGGAAGCGGGGGTCCTCGAAGAGCAGGCCACTCTGCAAGCACTGCCTCTTCAGGGTGGAGTACTGCTGCCCCTCGAAGGCCTTCACTGAAGTGAACATGCTGCAGCCCTGGAGGACACAACGCAGATGGCAATGAAGTACAGATCTGCATCCTGTCATCACACCACCCTCCTCTTCTATCATTGACTTTCACACACACATTTCAGCATTGTCTCTGAAAAAGCACCATCTTGTGTAATTTCTGAAAATAAATTTCCTTCCTGCTCATCTAGTTTTCCACTCACAGTCATCCCAGCAGACTGACAGCCGAATCCAGCAGACGGTAATACCTTAGCAGCGAAAGCTCTCAGTGGAAATAGAAAGTCAATGTGCGCTGCTGCCTTGAGCACAGCCAGGCTTCACTGGGTCAAAATGATTAATCTGTCAATTCACTGATATCCTCCTGGGCCTAATTATCACTGCTATGCATTAAAGGAGTCCCATACACATTGATCAGCTCAGGGCAAGCAGAGGAACCGGTGAGTGAGGGAGGAGGCAAACTAAGAACTATTGAAGGGATAATCAATACTGAGACACTGAATAAATGGCACACCGTTCTACACATCACTAAGCGCTTACTTAACGTACATCACTAGGCTACACGTCGATACAAAATGAACAAAATAAACACTTACACATTTATTTACACATTAAGCAAACACAGAACAATGTTAGAATTAATTTGGAGCCACACTTCTTCCATACTAATGAATAAAATACTTATATTCATTCTTTTCTGCTCCATTTTGGTCTCCACCAGCGATTTAAAAATATCTTATATTTTAGCTGTTCGGAGCTTCTGCCTCAGACCTCTGTCTGTTACTCCTTCACACTTCAGATTATTATTATTATTCACAGTGAAAAACAGTCAAATGTCAGTATCAGTCCCAAAATGTCTGGTACTTATAAGACTTAGAGCTGAAATTTCTGAGCATCAGCACAAGTAAAAATATAATATATGCCACTTTCTTTGCTTTACAAACAAAAGGTAGATATGTCCCCTTATTAACAAAAGACACAATAACCAAAGCTGACATCAGTTACAGCTGAAAGTGCATTTTTTTCTTAGCAAATTACTTTCTAAATGTGACCTATTATTATCGTATCCACATTCTGATTCTTGGAGTTTACTAGAGTAGCTTTGCATGAGCTGTGTGCCTGAAATAGTTATATTAGGGATATGCCTCCTTAATGACATCAAAGAGAGCCAAGAGTAGAAAAGAACTGTCTGAAACTGAGCCTTTTTGACTCACAGAGATTACTTATACAAACATTGTACATATGTGTAACATGAGCCTCCACCACTGTAACATATGTACACGATAGAAAATAAGACAACAAAGTACACAAGGTCAATTTTAAAAAGTTCGACTTTTAAGACAACTTAGCAATATGTAATAGGGTTTTAATCTGAATGTGTGACCCTTTATAAAGCGTTTTTAAATAGCTCATTATATTTATTAGTTCTACTATCAGAAAGAGGTAGCTATCCCTTAGCACTGGACTCACCACAACCGACAACTCTTTTTATTTAATGAAAACCTCAGAAACAGTCAATATGCTTTCCAGATGCACAGAATTATTCATGTCTGAACTTTTCATGTTCAGCAATTTGCATATGTCCTTTTCTATCAGCGTCACTTCATAATCAATACCTCTGCCAGCAGAACTATTGGGAACTTATGAAATCAGCCAGTATGATTTTGCCTTAAATGCCTTACAGCGAGGCTCTGATTAGAAACAGAGTTTATTGACTGGTGATAAAAAATATATTTTGTTATTTTGTGTGATAGCAGAATTTTTAAAAAAATTATTATTGATTAATTTACCCAGTTACAGCATCACAAAGTAGTGCCTATGTTTCCTGAAAACACTTCGTCTTCACTTATTACTGCATTTGAGCCAAGTAAAGGTCACAAGTTCAAACTTCTGATATTGTCTCACCTTACGTGTCTAATCACAATAAGCTAATCTAATATTTCACACAGCAAGAGAAGTTTGGAAATAAATATCCAAAGTCTTAATCGTGCAGCTTTACACTGTGTACCCATGACACTGAGAATCATTGATTTGAGATGGGATGGCATTTATCCAATCCATTAAATTGGAGGCATACAACTCTGATCAATTCATTTTATACGTTTATAAATTTCCAGTCCAAGAGCAGTAGAAGACACTGGCACTGCTCTTACATTGTTATCACACAGACTCGGTGTGCTCGGGAACTGGCAGGTTAAAGACCGTTTTAATGTTGAATCTAGCTGTGGTTGTACCTCAAATTAGTAAACTATGGAAAATATTAATTTTCTTAATATTCTGTTCTTATAATGTTCTTAATATTAATTAAGAACAGTACTGCACGATGGAAAGGTCTTATTGACAAGTAGAAGGCAGGAGAAGACAAATGCAGATCATGCAGATCAATAAGTCTTGTTGCACTCAAGGTTAATGTGACATCCTGCTTTATTTTGACTGATTTGCCAAGATGCACATATAATTAGTACAGTGCCATGAACCATTATTAGACCCTGAACACTTATCAACTAATAAAATGACTGCTGGCACAAAGAAATGTAAACAAAGAAATATCAACACCAGGAGAAAAACTTCTTTTGTATAAATCCTTCAAACAATCCAGGACTTCTTGTAGTTTTATTAATAATGACCGGTGATGCTGACAAACACTGGTTTAGTATTACTATTATGGCTGTGGTCAAAAGTTAACATGTATTCAATCATGGGCATGAAGGTCCTGGTAATTTTGGGCTTTTGATTTGATTTTGATTAATTCTTTGAACTGTTCTTTTTTTAAGGGTGCAATGATTGTACAGCATACATCTTTAATGACTTTTAAAACAAAAATTGGGTGCCCAAGTTTGAATTTATTTTGGATTTTCTATAATCCAAAGAGGATCAAAAGAACACATACAGACTCAAATATATATGAAGCATATGTACATTGATCAGACACTTATGGTAGCCATCACCAAGTTTCTGGATGGATATCTGACCTTTGACCTTTGCTCTTCTGGGCAGAATTAATAGAGTTTATTTAATTTTGTTGGTTTCCTAGCATAGATGTGGCCTAGCATAGTTTGGGGCTTTGGAAGGGTTATTCTGGAAGCTTAATGTTAGCCTGTTTTATCCATTCTAAAACCAGTTTTGATGTGTGCTTGGGATCATTACCCTGTCTGAACACCCAAAACTGTTCACATTTTATCGAGCTGTTGAGCTGAGGTGAAGCTGAAGTGAAGAATTTGGAGGTAGTCCTCCTTCATTTATATACTGATACGAGTGGCTGCAAAACAGCCCCAAAGCATGATGCGTGACAGTCGGTACAGTGCTCTTAGGTTTGAAAGCCTCACGTTCACTCTTCCAAACATAGCTCTTGTCATTGTGGCCAGTTAGCTCAATCTTTGTCTCGTGTGACCATAAAACTTCTTCAGAAGGCGTTTGGCTTGTTCGTGAGGGCGGCTGTAAACTTCAGTTGAGCTTGAAGGTGCCAGTTTGGGTCTTCTTCCAGAGTGATGACATATCCAAAAAACTTGTACTTACATACAATTGTTTGAACTGATGATCACTGAATCTGCAGTTGTTTAGAAATGTTTACAAAAGACCAACTTGTGTAAATCTACAAAGTATTGGTCAGTGCAATGAGTGCTGTCAATCAAATCATTTGAATGCCACAAAGACAAACTAGTAATTGTAGTCAATCGTGATCACTAACGAGAGGTCAATAGACCTTGCCTTGTCTAGTCAATAAACACTGTAAACCTTCAGCATCACTTGATAAAATATTTAAGTGAGTGTATGAATATATTGTATAGTGTATGTTTTAGTTGCTTATACTTGGCAGATCAAACAATACACATAACCTGTCAGATGCACTCTTGGGTGCATTATGAGAGCCTGCTGTTTTAAAGCTAACATGTTCTGAATGCTAAAAAGACACCAGTGTATAATCCGGCTGCTTGAGGCACTCGAGTCTTTGTAGGGCTCAGCTTTTAAGTGACGCTGCGCTCCAACATAGAGTCAAGGGGGAGATGTTCAGATTAAGTGGGAGGGCTTATTCCGCTACAGCTTTTCAAACTCATCTTAAAACTCACAGATGAAATGCTCCTGTGATGTTGTTTGGATCATGGTGCGAACAGAAATGTGTGGAGAAAAACCTGCTCAGAGAAATGGAAATGTATCCCTGTTAAACTTGGCATCTGAACCAATCTGCATGTGAACATTTTACCGGATAAGCATAATCACACAGGCAGAGTTATTTCCTGCATATAAGAGATTTTCTGTGGTGAAACTGTTTGCTGTTCTTTTTTTAAAGGTGTCCTGTGATAGTAAACAGTTAACTTGGACTTTGAAAACTTGGCTATTTTTCACATTACTAACATTTTATATAACAAATAATCAGACATGATTTTAAGGTCAACTCCAAAGCAGTAAATCAGCATTTTTTTGCTGAAAAATGACCTAATAATACATTCAACAACAACTGAAGACTGGAGATCAAAACATGTGTGCATATGCCTGTGGTATTAATGCATAATGTAAAATTTCTCATCTAAATCACAGTATAGTAAAGTAATAAAACCAAATCCTGCTCAAGTCTCTTTATGCCAGATTACTACGCAGCAGTGCTATTAAAATAAAGTGTTTTTTAATTGGGCTGAGATGACCCGTTCACCTTCCAGCAGTGCTCAATGACATCTAATATCTTTGGGAAAATGAGGAGAACAGAAAATGGAGAGCAGCCCCACTGTAAGTACGTCAGCAGCTAAATGAAATCTTACCACAGTACCTTTCAAACATTATTAACCTGAAGGATTTAAGGACTAACTTTTTCTGACACTTTGAGAAATCTCATGCTTTCAGCAGACATTCATATGTTGAAAGCAAATAGGCAGCCCAACAGCAGCAATTATGCATCTTTTTTTTATGAGTGAAACCACTTTAAACATCCTGCTGCAAGAATAAGTGTGGTTTTCAGATATGTCACCTTACCTACAACCTGTATCTGATTAGTCTTTAACCTTAATTAAAGAAAATAGTCAGTTCACTTTAGAGGAATTAACAAGCTAGCTGACTCTTGAGTGACTGATAAAGTAAATTCCTGAGTGAACGAGGAGGTCGCAGTTGGAAGCAAAGTCTGACAGATGGCCTGGTGACTTGGCTCGTGACTGCAATGGGGAAAACCATGCTGTCATCTGGCCTCTGTGGACTGCCAACAGGATCACCTGCAGAGAACGAATCCTGAGGAGCTGCTGGGCTGTATTTCTTCACTACTGTGGCAAGAACAACAACAATCACTGCTGAAAATTAAAGCTGCAAGCTTTCTATGATGATTATCTGTCAGCATGTGCTGCATTTTAATCTAATTTTCAAAAAATTCTCTGTTCTATGAAACAGGATGAGGCATAAACTTGATGCCAGCACTTCCCATACAGTCTCCTATGCTGGTATATTTGGCACCCATTTTAGCACTTTTGTTTCTTTTTATTCATCTGAGAGAACAACGCCTTCTGTAATCTGCTAATGGATAATCCATACATACACTTTCTGCTGCTTATCTGGGTTTGGGTCACAGGGGGGACACCAAGAAGTTCCCAAGCCAGCTGAGATATATAATCTCTCCAGTGAGTCCTGGGTCTGACCCTGATCCCAGTAGGAGATGTGCAGAATACCTCACCTAGGAGGCTTTCAGGAGAAATCCTAGTCAGATGCACAAACCACCTCAACTGACTCCTTTCAATGTGGAGGAGCAGTGGCTCTACTCCAAGTCCCTGTCGAATGACTGAGCTCAGCCACTTCTTCTCCTGGTAAGACATGCCCAGAACACCAAGGCATCCTCGTCAGATGCCCAAACCACCTCAGCTACGTTCAGCTCCCTCTTCACCACAATAGGCCCTATGTAATGTCCGTACCACAAAATCAGAGGAAATAGAAATCACTTTCCAATATAAATATATGCACATATACACACAAATACCCAACCCCTTGACAAATACAATCTAAAGTTAAGGTAAACACTTGACATACAACAGAAATTCTACGTACATTTGTGGCAACTCCAATGAAGAAGACATTGCAGTGCTATACATTAACATTAATGAGCTGCACAGCAATGGGGGAATCAAAGCACAACTAGCACCAGGATTTATTCATCAGAGTTAAATTAATATGTAAATAATATGATATAATATTATAATAATAAATAAATATTAAAAGGTATAAAAGCTCTCTCTCCACACGAGGTTTGCACAAACAGACCTCTTTATATCTGCGTCCTGATGGCAGTACATCACCATCACTTAGGGTGGGTCACCCCTTTCCCACCACTCAGGACTAACACAGTTGCATCATTCCATGTTGTTGTCTTGCAATCTTTCTGCACATGTTTTGATCTTATTGCTGTGACTGTTGCAAACAAAACTGTCTAGACTAATCTATCTACTTCGGTGCTAAACACTGTTCATTTGTGCAACATGCATTATTATTGTTTTTTCGGGCATGCGTCTTACGCCCATCACAAAAAAAATAACCCCCACTCATTTCAGTGGGTAAAGTGAGATAGAGTGGATTAATTAACTAACTATCAGAGTGGGAAAAACAAAAATTCTTCTGAAATTTTCCTCTTCAATCTGGTACCAAGCCCCCAAATTTTCCCCTTATAGGAATCACTGAATCACTTTTATGACTGAATCGCAGGAAAATTCTTCTTTGAAATGATGCCTTTCTTTAAGCCAACAAAAAAAACTTAAATACTTGTTGATCTGTAGAAATCTGAGTGAGATCAATCAAACTGACCAAAGAGATCCATTACAATTTCATCAATGACTTTTGGAGGGAAGCAAAAATGACCTCTTTTTCTGTCTCACCCACTTGACCACATTTACAACACTAAAAGCCAGATTTACCAAACAGCGTGTGAGTGTAATCCCCAAAACAGTGCTCATAGGAGTGGTTAGTTTTACGTGTGATTTCCAAAAGTTGCACTATTTCACAGGAACAATCAGTTCATTTTAATATCAAGCACCAAAAAAAATGCAACATTTTTTTTCAGCGTTAACTATCGGAACAATTATCGGTTTAACTGTGGGTCAGGAACATTAGTAACTCAGTTTGCACGCTTGATTTAGATTTTCGCCTCATTGAGAAAAGAGCTCCCAGAAATGCATATGCAACAGGATCAGCCACAAAAATCTCTGAATTCCCACCTCTTACACGCAATCTTTTCATTGCTTTATCTTTGTAAATATAGACAGTACTTTTTTTCCCCTTTTTGTTTACACAAAAACCTAGCTTGTGCTGGCACAATGCATTAGTAAATCTCTCCCTGAGAGCACAAAAAACCCAAACACAGATCTAGAAAGCATCTTCCTTTTTGAACCAGATAAATATGACTTGTAAGCAATTTCTCAAGAGCCCACTTGAGAGCTTTACACTTGGTTACAGCATGTTACACTGTATCCCTCTGGAAAGGACACCAACTGCTGTTTAACAGACACAGGTAGAAGGAACTGACAGGTGAGGACTTAAGATTTATTTCAAAAGGATCACTCTGACTGGTTTCTTTGAATCTCCTCTTTCTCTCTGATTGATAAATGATGAAGATCAGAAATAAAACACGTCGGCAGGTCTGGTTCTTTTCAAGCTGTCACAGCTTCTAAGTATAAGCCTTGCGATCCTTTCTTGTAAATGACACTTGTGGTTTTCATCAGTTGCTGTCCCTAAATATTTATATTAATTTACATCCTCAGTACAGTCCTGTGTTGCTGTGTCTTCTTGATCAATCTAAAATTAAAAATCATCTCCTTCATTGGTGTTTTGAACTGTTGCCTATACACATATCCGGCTGACACAGAGCTGAACTGAACTCCAGTTCTGCCACAGACAGAGGATGAGCTAATGGGCTGCATCAAGCCCCACTGTAAAAGTAAATCAGGATTATTTGGAACTGTGAATCTTGCAGAGCTACTCTCTAGCAGAAGAATAACAATATGGACCTAAAAATGAGATTAATAGGTCTCTCTTTAACAGTGGTTCTGTTCCATTAAGTGTCCCCCTGAGCAATGACAGTGAATCAGTGTACACAATAGTAAGGCCCTCCCTAAGTGGAGCACAACCACCATTAATGCACATGTGATTTTCCCGTAATGACATTTGAAAACGTCTGCTTTGAAAAAGGTCTACTGGTGGCCACAGGAGCTCTGATGTGGAAGAAATGCTGTTGGACTGCAGGCAGATGTTTGGGAAGACGTGCTTTATGATGATTTAAGACTTCAGCTCTCCTACGAGTGCGGAAAGAAAGCAGATGGGAGGTTTCTCCAATGGAAATTCAGTAAGAACTGCCTACGCTATGGGAACAATGGGTGAAACAAACCAGTGGAGGCAGGGCAGACTCTGGTAGTCATCAAGAGGCTAAAAGCAGCCCATTTGGTTTCTCTGCCTTTTCAGAAATGACAAAGACAACACGACCAAGAAACTGTGAATAATAGGAAGATGGCATTTCCATCATTCAATAAAATTATCAGAATTAGACCATTAAAAGTGACCATGGCAGATTTTGTTTGGAAGTGAAAGCAGTCAGAATGAATAAATGAGGTAAATCCTGATGCAGCTGAGGAGGAGTGTGGAGGAGGAAGACTTTTGAAAGGACAAAATGAAAGTTAAAGAATTCCCAGCTGACCCAAAGCACAAATTTCTCCCCCAAAACAATGGAGACATGATTCAGAAAACGACAACTCATGCACTGGAGAGAGGTGAAATGCTGGAGGGAAAAGTCAGCCAATCAGCGATCAATAATCTTAGGAATAACTAGAAGGAAACAAAGGGCCCTTTCTGACAAATGTGAGCACCGCTGGTGTAATAACAACATGTTTTTTAATGCAGTGCTTCTAGCAGCGAATATTAATCTTCAACTGCGCTCTAAACTGTTGATCTCGGAAAACAAATCCTCACTTTCTCCTCATTTCTGACACTGAGTTTGTTCCCCTGTTTGTTTACACAACAGTATTAGAAGCCCGACATCTTGTGAGGTTACAGATTTTGGTGGAGAGGCCGCGGCAGTGATAATAAACCGATCGCAGTCCCAGAATGATCTATGATCGTCGCTGAAAGTGAACAACACACATGAACAAACGGCTGAATACGAGCATTGGCGCAGACTGCCAGCTGCCCTTGCTTCATTGTGCTATGCCTGCATTACTGAGCAGGAAGAGCTGCTGGTCAGCAGATGTCAACATTGATCTCATTCAACTGGTGCTGCCCGGTGCTGGCCGAGGTATCGCATAGCATCGATGATGGCGAAATGGCAAGGTTTTGACATATGTGAATGCCAAACTGACTGAGAAAATAAATCTGTGGTTGGGTTAATATTGTAATCCACACTTATTGATTATTCATTAAGTTACCAACATTATGCAGATAACTGAACTCAACAACATGCTTTGTTTTACAATGATTTCCTTAAACATCCTTAAAAAGAAAACCACTGTTAGGCTTCCTCAGGATTGATCTTGTTGTAGGAATGCTCTCTTTTGTTTTAAACTGGGGGGAGGGGGGGTGACACCATGGCAACCAAGAAATTTGAGCTTTAAAAGATTTTAATCCAAACCATGATGTTTCTAAACACTAATGCAGTAGTCTTTTAATCCATAAACCCTAACCTAATGTTTTAATAATCACAGAAACCTAATTTAGGTTAATAACATATTAAAAATAATCAACACAGACTCACATTCTTTAATCTACTAATTTCTGTTTTCTGGCAGATGCATTAAGGCCAGAAAGAACCGTCGTCTACCAGAAGAACTTCAGTACTTCTGCTTGGGAAGAAAATCAAAGCTTCCAAAGATTTAAAACTAACAGATATAAAACTCATTTGTCCCATCTGCTATCAAACTTTGAACTAAATTCATTTCATTTGAATGAAATAAATTTTAATTTTTTTGTGTTGTTGGTTTTAATCACACAAGCTGCTGCGCAACAAGTTTCCCTACTTGGGACAATAAAGTGAAGTCAAGTCAAATTTCACATGATTTTTGAGTCCTTGAACACATTTTTTTTCAGCAGTCCGCCCTCATATCTACAGAATATACATCTTCCACTTTTATAGGAAAAACAAAAATCCGCATTTGGAGGTTGGGTGGGTTGGTGGTGGAGTGAATCACTTTGACACTCATGCCAGAGACAGAAGTTCACCTTTTTTTGACAGCTTATTAATTAAAAGGATGTCATTTGGTTTCAGGAGATAAAACAAAGCTTTACATTTGTACATCATGGACCACTTCAGGTATTTACAACTATAGAATAATATCTAAATTATACCAGCAATGAGGAGAAAAGGAACTACAACACTATATGTTAAACAGAAATGGGAAAAGTTACGTGTGAGTATTTCTGGGGATGAACCGTTGCAAATACGGAGATACAACGATCCACTACATCATCACGTACTTTGAGAGAACGCAGTTTTTAAGAATTCAGTAAGATTTTTTTTACCGCCACTGAAATTATGTGCAAGTCTTCATCTGTAACACGGCCATGACAGAGACGATGAGGAGCTGTAAATGTGAACCAGTCTCGTCTTTTGTCTGTGCCCTGGTATTGCACATTTCTGGGAGTGTTTCTTTGGTGATTGCCAAAATACTGGGTTATCATATACCAAGGTCATGTGTCGTACCATATTTCGGTAATATGGAAGGAAATATTGTGTCAGAAGAAGAGAAGACAGACAGTTGTTTAAAATCTTGTTAGTAGCCTGTAAGAAAGCCATCACAAAGAGATGCCACAAACCAGATCCACCAAGGCAAGATGAATGGCTGAAAATAGTGAGTGAAATATTTGTTTTGGAGCGACTGACTCCGATGAGTCTGATAAGACTGAGACTGAGAGAAATTCAAATATCAGTGACACGGGGAGGAATGAAAAACTACAGGGTCAGGTTTAGGAAAAGAGCAAGGTTTGGGTTATAACACAGTTATAAAGTGGTCTTATAAAGCAAAAATTACTTACACATTAATGCTCAATGACATGAAAAAACGTTTTTTTTCATGACCACTTCGCACTTTGCGACAAGTCTATGCTAAAATAATTCAAATGAAGTCACGTGTAGCCCTAGAAATGCAGTCTTTGTGCTCCTACAACTTCCAAATGAGCAGTTTTTCTCCCTTTAAAAGTGGAAAATAATAAGGTCATCCCCTAAAAATCTGAATTACTGGTGGAAAAAAAGAACTGATTTACACAGCAGGCTGTTGTATGCCAGATGTGTCAGAGTAAACTTACAAACAATCACTCTACTGTAAGTTTTGCTTAACATTACCCACACTCGGGTTCGTCTTACTTTTAGAGAAGTTGTTTAGTCTGTAGGTAAATTTCCATATCATCCGTTAGCAAATTAGGAGCTTGGGGCAGTTCTACCTTCTTCTGTGGCGTCTTGATAGAGGAGCCAATGAAATTACCTCCAAATTATACCAGCCAAGAGACAGAGAGTCCCTTTAAGAGCATTAATGGTTACTGTTAAATGGACTGGTTCTTATATAGAGCTTTTCTACTCCACTTAAACACAGAAAGCGCTTTCTACAACATGTCTCATTCACCCATTCACACCCAAGTGCTAGCATTTACGGACACTAATCTAAGGACCATGGACAGCTCCCGGGACACAGCACTGAATGGCAACAAGCTAGTCAGAAAAACACGTATCTAATCAGATCTGTGGGGAGAAGGCATCACTGAATAATGATGTGCAAATGAGTCCACACACACCCTAGAATCACAGTAAGAGGCTGTTCTTCTGTTCTTTTAGCTGTTCCTCACGATGCATGCAGGAAATTCAAACACCGGGGATGATACGGGTGTATGTAGAGCAGAAATACAGTGTAGGTGGGCTGTAGCGTAGTTAACTTTAAGAGTGATATGATAAAGTATTCATCTGTTTTTGTTCTGATAGACGACACTTTGAGTCACAAAAACAACAACGGAAAATAAAGATTATTGAAGAGATTTGAGCGTAAAGCCGATGCACCCCACAGGAAGGATGTGGTGAATGTGTGGTCAGATATCAGTGTGTTCAGGTGGAGCTGGATGTGGTGGTGGTGGTCAGGGACTGACTGATTGAGTCTGCTTCTGCTGACAGACTGATTACACTCTGAAGTGAACAGGGAGGAGTAATGCACCAGAACACCACGGAAAGAGAGGGAGAGAGAGGAGAGGGAAGGGTGCGCCAGACCATCCTTCATCCACCACCCCCACCTCTCTCCTGCATCACGGAGGAGGGCTATCCCAGCTTCCCCCATCTTCCCAGCATCGTGATCTCCCCTCTGCAGTATCTCCTTGTGTTTCTGTGGGCTTGGCCGTGACACACAACACTTATGCTCAAAGTCCACCAAGGCCGGATTATTTCACTTTTAGCTGCTCGTATGACACTTAAACGATGGGACAGATAAACGTTATATTATGTGGTTTAGGAATATTATAAGACGTTAGTTAAACCCAACAAATAGGTGACATTTTTGAGCATTATCTTCTCTTTAGTGAACAATAATGGCACATACGAGGTAGCGATTACTAGGTTTACACAATTTACCTGGCATGAAGCGGATTAAGGTTGAATGCCAGTAAAAACCTGCTGAGAATCTCCACTTTTAGACCCTGAAAGCTGGCAAGTGGTCCAAAC
This sequence comes from Tylochromis polylepis, assembly GCA_015107715.1. Classification (NCBI taxonomy): domain Eukaryota; kingdom Metazoa; phylum Chordata; class Actinopteri; order Cichliformes; family Cichlidae; genus Tylochromis; species Tylochromis polylepis. Next base: position 4,739 of record VVHJ01015260.1, on the reverse strand, counting down.
ATAGACTATTAATGTATCCACTCCCCTCTGGGTTCTCTGCAGAACAATATAGTTGTGCAATTACTAATTTATTACTCCCAGTGGAGTGGAGGAAAAAAAAAAAAACAGGCATCACAGAGTCACGCAGAAAGTCCCTGCTTGAGAGGAAAACTTACTGAGAAAGGCTTTAATTTTCCAGCAGGAGCCATTATTACTGATGTGAGTGATATTTGGTGAGGGTAACAGCAGCTCGCTCAGATATGGCTCCCACACAGATTTACTGCAACTGTGGCTGTGCATTGTAAATATGAAGAGAGAATGTAAAAGACTAAGCACCTTTGTAACACAGTGGATATGCTGCAAGCCCTGAAATGCACAGGTAAGACCAGTAAAGCCTGGAAGAGCGGCTCTCCTGTGCAAGATGTACAATATATAGCGCTCTTTTTGCGCAAAGTAAAAGCTGCTTTCACACCGGTGCAATACGAGTTC
>VVHJ01015259.1:4548-15095 GCA_015107715.1 Tylochromis polylepis | reverse complement strand
GTTTGTCTGAATTCAAAGATAGTCCCCCCCCCCGCACCCGACATCTTCAGCCGATTGATACCGTGATGCACATTTCAAAGCTGATAGCCTTGTGGACCATTTTGGGCCGTTTGAGATAAAGGCAGATGAAAGCTGTAGCCCTGCACGCACGTTTCGATTCATACTTTCAATGATTGTTTATTATTTTTATTTTTTTTTACAGCTCATTTTTTAAAAAGTTGTTTCCAGAATACGTCCTAAAAATAAATGGAATAGTGGTGCACATTCAGCTCCATTTTTCACAAGAAGATAATTGAAAGTTGCCTAAAATTCAGACTCGATAAATTGTGTTTCTTTCTATAGAATTTGTGATTTTTGCCATACGTGTTGTATAATCACTGTTTTGATGCTTCAGTGGCGCTGACATTTGATGGTGCAGGCTGTCAGGCCTTGTCTTGGATTAAGGGCAGCATCAGGCAGACATATGTCCTTTCTGCTTTTGTAATGGCTGTTTTTTTTATCTGGGTGAAATATAATTTTTATCTCACTTCATTCAGTATGACAGTCCCTCAAAATCGCTCCACACCAAGGGATATTCATTACTTTTTGTAGACCTGCCTGGGTAGCCCGTCAACTTTTCATCTCCCTTCATCTCTCATCTATTTCACTCTCTCAGAAAGCCTGTTTTTTTTTCTTTCCCTGGCGATTCTCCTGCTTTACTTTGCTATGACCTTCCTGCTTAAATTGCTTGGCTTGTGTTATTCACAGTTTGAGATTTACAGAGAATAATATTGCACCGTAGGATTTCCCACACTCTTAGGCGCCCAATAACTTGTGACAGAATTTCTGTGACCTGGTTGTCTGTATTTTCTCAGCTTAGGTGGAGGTGATGGGAGGCTGTAGTTCTCATCTAGCTTCGCTGAACAAAATGCTCAACCTGTCGCGTGGAGCTGAAACTGCGCCCGAAGTTCAAAGGAGCCGATTCATTCAAGAACACTCGATGAAAAACGGAACTGATAAAGCATACGTTTGAGCTTTTTAAAAAAATAATAATTTAATCAGCAGCGGCGAGGCCTGAACGAGCGGGTCCCTGTGTGGGTTTGTGTTAGCAGTGCAGCTCTGGACCGAGAGGTCAGCGCGAGTAGCCTGTAGCAGCTGCACTTGCAAATGTGGACTATAATAACAGCCATAATGGGTGATGTAAAAGCCTCTTTTTTTTCTTTTTTACTTCATATGAGACAGTGAGCGCTTATCTCTTGTCTTGTCACTACAACACGAGATGTATGAAAGGGGATGCGAACAAGTAGACCTGATTCAAGTTTCCTTCCCTCTATCTCGCAAAGAGGCTTTCACATTGTCAGTCTCTTATTTGCGGCACATAATGGTGTCTGGAACTCTCTGTGGTCCATTGTCAACTACAGGACTGGTTGTCCATTTGGAACATCTAAAATACTGGGAGGGCTTTAATCTTTCTTCATTATTTTCCAATTTTGGATAAATGTGCTCATAATGCCCCCCTCCTCTTATAAATGAAACTCTTTGACTCTCTCTCCACATCCCTCATTTTTTCCTCGCCGCACTTTTCACCTGCTTTCATCTTTTACGCAGGACGAATAAGTAGTCCAAGTGTACGTGCCAAATGTGGAGATAGAAGGATAATTGAGTCGATAAACATCAGGGTCAGGGTGAGATCATTGTTGGGGCTTGTTCGGGAGGTGCTTAGTCCAATATCAATACGCATATTACCATATTTTGGTTATTTGCCAGCAAGAATTGACCCGTGAAGGGCTACTTCGCAAAACTGTGATTGTGCGGATAGTTAACGGGACAGTTAGGGTCACACTGTGACTGCCTGCCTGCTATAGCGTTTTCGGTGCAGAGCTGCATCTTATAATGCAACATGCAACCAGTCTGCAATTTATTTTGATATCCGAGATGAAAAATTGAAGAAGTATGACCTCTCTAATTCTGCCGCAGACTACATTTGTGATGTGAAAATTCATATAATTTGCGACATGCTCGGTAGAAATAGGTCACATGAAATATCAATGTGCCTCGATCTGACCCCAGAGAATGCTGCGAGTGTGACAGATGCAATTGGTTCCGAGTATGCACATCAGCCTGAACGCTCGGAGCTCTCGCTGCTGGTCACCGGCGCTTAGCAGTTGGCTAGAACAGCAGATATGAAGCACAGAGTGACACTGCTAGCGTAGGGATTGAAATTACAGGTTACAGACGTAAACCAGGAAACTATAATGCATTTGTATAGCCCTAAGTAATGAAGATGCATCAGCACATGTGTGCGATTATGAATTATCTGAACCCGAAGAGGGGGAACCCCCCACTACCACCACCTCCACCAAACCCCCCCCCCAAAAAACCCAACAGCAACAGCTGTAAGCTAATGCTGTTCCACTGCCTGGAGGTAAGTATTTGGAAATAGGCTGAAAAAAATCCCAACAGATGCTCATTTGATGCCCGTGTCAGCCATGTTGATTCAATAACTGTGTGGTGGAGTGGTTATCGTGCCGAGTTTCACTGGGACGTGCGCAGATGTGACATTAGCATATCATGTATATAAATGGAACCTTATTTCTTTCGCCAAATGTGCTTTCAGTTAAGTGAAAATATCCGTGAGAAAATTGGAGCTACTTTTTAAAATGACAACAAATTAGAAGTTAAAGGGACAAGTTTTTTTTTTTTTCTTCCCCCAAACTGCCACCACTGAATCTTAATACATCACATATCTTAGTCTGTAGAGTTTAAAGCGATGTGCCTTCTTTTTATTAACTGTAATGATGTGGCGGTCGACTAGTTTGAAGTCTCAGCGTTAGCGTTCTGAGCATATTGGTTTTCTTGGAGCTGCTAAACTATGCTGAACAACTAATAATAATAAAATAATTGAACTTCACCAAAACTGAAGCATAAACCATATTATTTGTTAGAGAATAACAAAGCTGATGTCAGCAAACCAGTCAGTCAAAGTGGCCACACTGCTAACTTTGAGCCTTACCAGTATCCATATTGATGGTAAATACCTGGAAGAAAACGTTTTCTTGTTCCAGGCATAAAAATGCTCTTTCATGTCAGCCAAGCTCAGCATTTTAACAGCACAACAGACCACTAACCACGACACTGTAAACTGTAACTGTAATCTGACTGAACCAGTGACACCAGTGCTCTGTAGTTTTTACGACGCTATCGTGCTAGAGGAGGTTTTAAACAACACCGTGCTCCTCTGGTCTCTAACAAAATCTGAACACAGGTCTGAGGAAAAAACATCAAACACCCATTTCGTGTGTTCTCCAATAAGCGCATCTCTGATATTCCTTTAGTCATTAAATGTGTGGTCTTTAAGGTACGCCCAAGATCATTTCCCCTGGCAGCAGAATTAAAGTGGGAATACAGTCTGAGCTTCTCAATGGTTTACACTCACGAAAAACCAGAAAGAAAAGAGGAGGTGTATTCCCGTTCTCTAAGATGTCATTATTTGTTCCAGAAATGTGTTAAAAATCCAGTCGAATGACACATTTTACAGACCTTGATGACTCAGAAACCAGTTTCATATCACGAGCGCAGCGAGCGAGTCAGTAGCCATTTGTCAACTGCCTTCACTAAAATCACACAATGGCGTCTGCCGCTTTGCTGCTCGCCGTTGTTTGATTTTCTTTGTGTTTCCATTTTGGCCACCTTCTTCAGTTTAGCCTTCACCTGCTTGGGTTTTAGTGGCACATCAAACGCCTCGCTGCTCACTGAAGTCTGAAATTTTGCCAACAAGCTGAGGGCTGTGGGTGGCCTTAACCACAGTCTTACTGCAGACTGTGAGGGGGAAAAAGTATGGTGTTTTTATGCCTTTGTCCTTCAGTGATGTAAATTTGATAGTTTGTTATCACTTCACTGTAAGTGTGGAAATTAAGGCGTGACATTCATTTTCTTGGTGTGTTTTTGTCTGCATTGTCTTTAAAAGAGCTTGATCATAGGGGGGCACGTGATTGTTGGCGTGTTCTTTGTCTGCTCTGTATCACTGTAGACGCTGCGCTTCGGGTTGGCTGTAGCTCAGGTGGTGGAGCAGCTCACCTGCGAATTGGAAGGTTGGTGGTTTGATCCCCGTCTGCTCTGGTCTGCATGCCAAGCATCCTTGAGCGAGATGCTAACCTGTCGCTCTATAAATAAAGTTGAATTCATTTAACCTGTGCTTGGACAGGAACTTATTTATATATACTCACCAACCACTTCATTTGGTACACCTCGCCAGTATTGGGTTGGACCTCCCTTTAGCTTCAGAACTGCCTTAATTTTCCGCGGCACAGATTCGATACGGTGCTGGAAACATTCCCTCTGGTTTATATTGACATGTCGATAGCGTTACACGGTTGCTGCTGGTTTGTCACCATATCCCAAAGGTGGTTTATTGGAATGAGATCTGGTGACTGCAGAGGCCGCCTGAATACAGAAACCATTTGGAGATGATTGGAGCTTTGTGACACAGCGTGTTATCTTGCTGCTGGAAGCAGCCGCCAGAAGATGGGTACACCGTGGTCATGAAGGACACGGTCAGCAACATAACTCCGGTAAACTGTGGTATTTCAAGAAGGTTCGGTAGAAACAGTTGATGCGAGGTAGGGGGGGATCCGTACTTTCATGTTTGTGTCAAAGTCTGACCCTACCAGACTCATCATATCAGCATTTTTCTAGTCTTCTATCGTCCTGTTTTTATGAGCCGGTGTGAATCGTAGCCTCAGCTTCCCATTCTTAGCTGACAGGTGTGGCACCTGCTGTGTGAACATCAACGTGGTGTGGTCTCCTGCCTCTGTAGCCCGTCTGCGTCAAGGGTCAGATGCGTTGTGTGTTTAAAGACGCTCTTCTGCATACCTTGGTTGCAACAAATGGTTGTTGTCCTCTGACCGCAGACCTGCGACTCACTGGATATTTTCTCATTTTTGGACCACTCTCTGTAAACCTTGGAAATGGTTTTTTAGGAAAATCCCAGCAGCAGCAGTTTCTGCATATTCTCAAATACCAAATATAGTTTGGTACCAACAACCGCGGCACGTTCAAAGTCACTTGAATCATCATCCTGATGCTCGGTTTGAACTTCAGCAGGTCTTCTCGATGAGTTGCTGCCCTGTGATTGGCTTGAACTGAAGTCCTATTTTCTTTTAAAAATCTGCCAGTGTTGAAGTTTTCTTTTTTCAATTTAACCATTAAAGTATATTAAGAAAATTTTTATAAAGGTTTCAGAGCACAGTTATTACTGGGACAATAACCCAGAAAAACCAGTTAACCAGTTGAGAAAAACTAGTTAAAATTGGCCCTACCTCCACCTGGTTCAGCAGTAAAAAAGTGACTTTCACACAAAAAGCGTAAACGCAGGATTCATTTATGTTTCTTTGTGTCTCTGAGATCAAAAAACAAATTGGGACCAAATGTTACTGCTGTCACTTTTGTTCACTTCAGACGACGCGAACTACGTCTCTAATCCCCGTCTTTAATTCCAAAGAGCACCTGAATACGTCAGAGTAGCACTCTGGTGCTGTTTCTACCGCAGTGTTACATTTACTTCAATGTTTAGCTAAGAACGTAATACCTATTTTACCATTACGTTAAGTTTCTGAGGAGTCGTCACGTGTGAAGATGACAGGTATTTTGATGAGCGTATCGCCTGCCTATCTGCTCACGTGGCATCCTGGATGCTTCGTATTATGGTGTGACACAAAGAGAATATCGAAATTATCATATGCACTGCACCTCATAAGCAACAGTGACTCAACAGTACAGTCATGTTTTAACAGTAGCGATGAGTAAGTAAAATGATAATAAATACAGTGTATGAATAATGGGACCATCTCTTCTCTGAACAGCTGGGAGAGAGACATAAAGTGTCTTTATTTCCACTCGTATTGGGTGGAAAGTGAGTTTGGAAAACCGCAAATCTCTGCTTTTTGCAAAGCAGTCATTGAGTCATTGGTATTGATCAATAATCCTGCCAATCCATCACAGATATCTGCTGAGCTGTGGGGCAGTAAATCTGACTCATTGCCCCTTAAAGCCTCGCAGAGGGACAGTGTTTGAGAAATCGTTGTCCAAGAAATAATTCTACTTTAATTCTTAAACTGTAATAAACAGTAAAGTTCAGGCCGTTATAGCAGAACATGTATATCCTAAAGAAAATCCACCACATTTTTTTTTAGTGTCTGGTTCCCCATCCCAAGCCTTTTAACCCCGGTCACCTTTCACCAAAGACTTGCCCTTCAGGCTCGACCGCTTACCAGCTCAGTGGTGCAGGCAGGACATCACCTAAGATAAATATCCCCCTTGATAATTTTGCTCTTTTATTTTTCATTTCTGGGATTTGCGCTGGCATGTCCTCAAATCGCCAACCCAAGGCAAGTCAAACATTACGATAATTAAATCGGCTCTGTCGTGATCACAGGGCGTGTGCTTGTTGTAGCTCAAAGCATCATTTCTGCTGTAGATGGTCTTAGTTTTGGTCATAAGGCAGAATTAATACACATTTACAGATCAGTGTTAATATGCACCGCATCCCTCAACAAAGCGGTTAAGAGAGTGCATGCAGTCACATTTTCACCAGCGCACATGGCGATGTCTGTCAGCCACATTTGTACCCAAAAACGTCTGCATGACACGGAAGCTTATAAAGCTGTCAGGAGAAAACGAGAGACAAGGTATAAATTATCAATATAATATGGAGGTGAAGATGAATAGAATAAAATGAAAGCTGGTATGAGGCATGCAGAAGGAAGAGAGAGAGAGAAAAAAAAACAGTTCTGAATTAAGCATTCATTGAAAAAAAAAAAATCTGAATTTCTGGGTCCTAATCTTTTGCTCCAAGCACTGCACTGCTAAGCTCTGGTTTGGGATGACAGGTCCCCCACCTGGACAAGCTTGGACAATGTCTCTGCTATGTCTCATTTCTGTGGGAACAGTGCTGCACAGACAGCTAATCACGTCCGGAACCAAAGGCACCTGCCCTATCTGCCTCTACATTTGGTCGGGAATCTTTAAAGAGGCTAAACCTCACTTTCATGCTTGTCTTTTATTCACGGTAAGTGCTTATCGAAACCGAGCTGTTGCCACTGCCCCATCTTCCCTCCCACAAGCTCTGAGAATGCTTGACGTAAGTACAGCCAATCTGGGTAAATACGAATCTCTCCTTACTGTCACTGCTGGCATATTATGCCCCTGAGGGAACATTCTTTTCATAATATCATAAGCTGCTTAGCGGTGTGCTTCTATTTAAGGCATACATATTAATAGCTATAAGGAAATCATATTTGAACTGTTCCCTGCAATCAATGTCTTTGGGTTTGCTGTTATACTTTGTATAAGAAGGTGCTAATAACTTGAAGGCACTTACACTGGGCAATCTAATCCCTTTGTATGATAAAGACTTGTCTTGGCAGGAGAGTGTGCCAGATCATAGGACAAGGTGCTGCAGAGGTTTAGTCCCTCAAATCACAACCCCGCGCTTTCTTTCCCTCCTCTTTTCACTGAGAAATACAAGCAATTTGAGACGCAGCAGCCAAAGTTATTACACTAATACAAAAAGTTGCGTGATGCGCTTGACAACAGCTGATTTAACCCTTTCCTGTAACACGTGTTTGCAGAAAATTTCAGCAGCGCCTCCTTGTCGTGGCTTCTTCCTGCTTCGTGCTTGCAGCGGATTAAGCGGCAGTAAATCTGAGCGAGAGAGCGTGTGGAGGGAACTGTAATGAGCAGAACCGGATCTTTAGTTCGGGAACAAATACTGGCATTATTAAAGAACCGATTATTTATTTTTGCGATTAACAGTTTGGTGAAGTATTTCCTTTTTTTAAAAAAAAATCCAAAAAAATCTATTCGCCATTCAAGCCAGTTAAAGAGAAAACCTGAAAACTCACACATCGGAGAAGGAAAATTATTTGCGTCTGTTTAAAATATTTGAGCTAAACGTTGCTACGGATTAATTTGATCGACTCAAATCACAAATCTTAAACTGAGAATTCTTCGCTTGTGATTTGAATGGGTTATTGTTCTTTTTAGAAAAAAGAAACGCAGTCATACAAAATAACATCTGAGGTACTTCAGTACTGAACACGCAACCACTACACGTTCCAGACAATACTAGCTCGCACTGAACTTTGACAGAATTGTTAGCGCCTAGTCACATATTAGACTCGTCTTTCTACATCACAGTGAAAATGAATAATCGGCAATTAGGTCTTCGCAGGGATCGCTCAGAGAAATTATCACACTCTCGCTGAAGTTTTTGAAAATGTTTTCATTCGTTCTCATTTGAAGTTCAGGACAGGTCTCAGTGAAGCTTCATAAGCTGCGGGAGTCAGATGATTCAGGGTAGAATCAGAACTCATTAAAACACTGATATTAGTCTACTGTTCACTCCATTTATACTCCCAAGGAAATATAATGAGAAAAATGCATGTGAGAACTGCACTCGCATGCAGGGCGCTCTTATAGAGTTGGCCGCAGGCACCGGAGGACGCGCAGTACGGGTCCGGTAAAGGCGAATGGCGTTAGGTTTAAACAAAGAAACGGACACTTGCTTGAAAACGACATCACCAGTGAAAAGAGAAAAGACTCCAAGTACAGCTTTGTGAGGGCGAAAACACTCTTCAATCTTCGCTACACCTAAAAAGGCCTACACCTATTGATTTTAAAATCACAAGGACCTAACTCAAAGACAGCCATCCAGACATGGATGAGCATGGGAACATCTCCTGAATGTTAGCTGAGACTGCGGCAGTGCGTCCCTCGTCCAGCAGGGGGTGCTGGCTCACAGGACTTAGAGCCAGCGACCGGGAGGAAGAAATTGGCGCCGGTTGCTGGGGCACAGCTCTCTGAGCCCAGATGAGTGCTTCAATTGTGGGGATATTTTCCTCTAAGCCTGTGGTTGACAGCAACACAGTGCACTTATTTAAAGCAATTTCAAACATGTCTTGTCTGACAAGTTTTAAATCCTACTTAACACCCCGTAACAGCCACGAGTTTACTGTCAGAATTAAAGAAGAGAATTCTCAAAGGGAGAGAAATTATCACTTTCATTTTGTTCACCGCTGTTGTTTATAAAGGACATGGCAGGGATGTTTACCTAGGGATGAATATATTATTACCATTTTGCTACACGGTGTTTTTCATGCTGCAGAAAGGACTCTTTAAAAAGTTTGCCTTATATTTTTTTAATTGCTGCCATTACAGCTAAAGGAATAAAGGCGAGCCTTAACCTTCAGTGGCTTTCAGACTAAAAGCTCAGAGAACATCTGAATGGAAATAAAGGCCCTTTAACGCCTTGCATTAATAACAACAGTCTGTACATTTTCATCTCTCTTTGTCACCTTCAGCATAAAATGTTTCTCTTTTCAATTTAAATGCATGATCTAATTTTCAGCATTTGCTTTGGCTGCGTCTGCTCCGGCTCGCGCCTTTTGTGTTTATTGCTGTTACCACCCGACAGAGCATTTTATTTACATTAAGACATAGGGGAACAAATCTAGGCCTGCCTTAGCACCGGCTCCTGTCGTGCCTGCAGAGACGGGCTTTTCCTGCTCAGATTCCACTTTTTTTTTTTTATCAGTCACCAAAAGAAGAAAAAAAAAAACAAATCACCAAATGTAACAATCTTCCTGCTGTCCTCGTTGTGATTGCATGTTAGGAACTGAGGTGATAAGCACACTGGTACGTGTTGTTGCTGTGTGAAAGACACCCTTTATCGGCTCATACCTCTGACTTGTGCTTAGTCTAGTCAGCCGGAGAAATATGACGGAAATCTGATACGGGAATGGTCCCATCTCAACATCAGCGCAAGCGCACGCCTCGCAAGCCAATGTTTATGCTTCCCGGGTCTTGTGTTCTCAAGGGAAAAATGTCAATAGAGTGTCACGGGGCACATCTTGCCAATGAGAGGATGTCGTCTGACCCGTGAGCTGAACAATACTGTCGTGTGTGTAGCTTAAAAAAAAATGAGTAAAAAAAAAAAATCAGACAACACCGTTTGTATTTTGGCATTAAAATTGAGATTTTTTTTTAGTCTTTTTATTATGTAAACTGTACTCGCAAAGGGCAGATAGCGATCACTTTGTTAACATCTGTCAGTGCGTGTGGATATGAAGGAGATTTCTCCCTCGTCAAACAGCTGGACGACAGCTGTGGGCTCGGGACGGAGCGGCTCTAATTACAGCTGCGGTGGAGGTCAGCACACCTCGCCTCTGCTGCTTTCTCACATGAATCACTGCACGTTGAAGTGTGTTGCCAGGTCCAAATTTCACAGTCAGTCCAGTCATTTTCTGACGTGCTGCGTGTAAATTTAGCGTTTGATTTTGAGACATGCTTTAAAGTCAAGGAAAGCTTTTTCTGCGTGTGCGGTGTTGATGCACTTTTTGATATTATTGTTTCTTTTTCCTCCCAGATAACTTCTCAAAGGTTATCCTGCCCCCTTATCGCACGGTGGTCTTTGCACCTCGCCCCTCCTGACTTTGTATCGTCTCCTTGAGCACCTTTTGATTTCTCGGCTCTTTCGAGGTTTGTCAAAAACGACCGTGGGGGGGGGGGGG